>JACKQL020000125.1:0-127903 GCA_018296165.2 Termitomyces sp. T153
GCCTTTTGTCTCATCACTGTTTTTATTTTTAGTTTTGAATCTATCTCTTTTCTCTATCTTGTCTCACCTCGTCTCTGTCTCATCTCGACTGTGTATATTTCCTTTGTCCTCCTAAGTTCCTTTCATCTCCAAAGTCAGTACAAACCCCGTGCACGCATTATGACCCAAACATTCTTACGACAACTCTGGACCTTGCTCCCCACTTGGCCCAGGAACCCATCATGCCCTGGTGACCCCCTGTCAAACTCCAGCTCCACCCCCATCAATTGCAAAGCCTCCGCTTACCCCACATTCTATTTGCGTGCCTACAAACTTGTTCCAACACTTGTCCAGGTCCAACATCTAATACACTTTGTCTTAGACGTCCCTGAACCACTCTGGACTTGCTCGGACTGCCCCCCCCCTAGCTCCCCCTTGCAAGTTCCTCCCCTCTGTGCCCATCCCAGATGCTTGGTTATAAGTGCAGGACATTGTGTCTGCCTAGTAAGGATTTGCCAGTGTAGCTGAGCCCCCATCATCAGTGGAACCTGACAGGGAGGAACCTTGTGCAATGCCTGCTGGCTTGTCCTCAAGAAAACATGCAGTCTCACAAGGGATCACAAGGAAGAGGTCTGGAGGAACAAGGGCAAGAAGGGAAAGAAGGAGAAAAGGCAGATAAAACCCAAGTCTGCTGAGTATGTTGAGGGTAAGTGTTGTTTTCCCAAATGAAATCATTTACTGACAATAGACAGAACCAACAACACTAGTTGCTGGGCCATCAACAATCCAGCTGGCAGATATGCCAGCAGCCAGTGGAAAGGGAAGGGGAAAGAAACAAATGGTGTAGTACTGGGTTAGAGTAATACTGATAGTTCTGGGGCTTTCTTGAAGACTTAGGCAGTCTACTCTAATTCAACACTGATGTCTTGATGAATGCTTGAAGTTGAAGGGGTTTACTTCCAAAATATTTCTATTCTGAATGCAGAGGGGTCTCAACAAACTCCAGCCTAAGTGATTCACTCCCTGGGAACCACTGAGCCTTTGCCTATTAATTGCCTGTCCATTTGCTACTCTACTTGGGCTATTTATACCTCTTTCTACAGTGCACAGACCAACCCCTACATGTGACTTTTGGTTCCATACTTTCCAGCCCCTTATGCATAACTGTTATTCTAATTCCTCCTTTTGGCATGCCTGTTTCAGTGCCACAGGCCAGTTCCTGGTTCCATCATTCCTCCTTTGCATTCTTAGCTTCCATTTGCCCCATTTATCTCTCCCTCCTTTGTATTTCTCCCATTCATATTCTTCCCCATTCAGGTTCTTTCCCATTCAGATTCTTCCATTCATCTGTTCCCTCCCATTCATTCCATTCATCTTTCTTTGTTCCTTTCATATTCTTCCCCATTCAGGTTCTTTCCCATTCAGATTCTTCCATTCATCTGTTCCCTCCCATTCATTCCATTCATTTCATATTCTTCCATTCATCTTCCTTTCCCTTCCCTTCATTCCATTCATTCCCCCTTTACCTCCTTTCAGTCAACATTCCAATCTGGTTATTCTTAGATCAGATCTAGATCTTGCCAGAATTGATGCCACTCAGGTGCTTTTGCGAGTCCCATGCTTCCCCTCCCATTACAGTGATTGGACTATTATTGAGTGTATAGTCTAGTATAGTCCTTGTCCCATCCTGTTCTGTCTTTCTTCTGGTGTATTTAAAGGGATAATGTTGCTGGGACTTGTTTTACCAGGAGGCTTACAGTTTTCAGCCTTAATAAATGTTTGTTTTGACTTCTAGTGTTTATTATGTTCCCAATGGTGTGACAACATCGTATCAATGGATCCACTAGTGGCCAGTGAAAAGGGGAAGGAGCAAGCTGATGACTAGCAGAAAGGGAAAGGGCAAGCAGCGGGTGGATCTGCCCATCTCCACCAAATCTGTCAAAGCCGTCCTTTCATGAGCTATGGTGGAGTTGAACCAAAGGCTCAATTTCATCAATGAAGGAGTCAAGGTTGTATTAGATGAGATGAGGCCAGGGTTTGTGCTAGCTGAGGAGACAAGGTCTATAGAGATGAAAAAGATGCTCTGGCAGTACAATATGACACTGTGAGTGCTTGATGAGTGCATGGACATCATGGACATGAGTGTTGTGGGCATGACATCTGACCTCAACAGGACAAAGCAAACCATTGAGGCTCATGCTGGGGGTCTCATGCAGAACAAAGTTGATATTGTTGTGCTACAGGGCATGGTTGACAACCTTCAAAACCAGCTTCAAATCTCCACCCCCCCATCCAACCAGCCTCCAGCACTAGCAGGCTTTTACCTGCACCAGCTTCTACTCTGGCACCCATTGCTGAGGCAGAGAAGCCCAACAATGATAAGGCTGCCCAGCCCAAGAAGGATGAGAACAAGATGGACCATGCCACCACTCTAGCCACTGCCGTTGATCAGTCTGCTATTGCTAACAACTCTGGTCTCATCAGCAACCCCATCACTGTCATGACCAATTCTGGTATTTCCAGCAGGTCTGCTACCAAATCTGTTGACTGCACTAGGCCTTCTGCCAGCATCACTGACCTCAGCCATCACCACCAACTCTGTCACTCCTACTAGGCCCACTTCCAGCATCACTGACTCTGCCATTGCCACTGGACTGGTAGCCAGCAATGAATTCACTGTGCCCACTGGTGTTGAATCTGTTTTGGCCAGTCCCATTGCTGCAACTGGGCAATTGATGGATGTGGATATGACAGGCCCAGCATCACCTCATGTTCTAGATGAGATTGTGCCACAATGTGGCTGCTGCACCTCCCAAGCCACATGACTCCCCACCAAATATACCCAGTCCTCCAGTTGTCTAGCAGGTAAGAGCAAGGCTGATGAACATGCTGAGGAAGCAGTAGCCAAGAAGATGAAGGAAGCATGAAGAGGATGAGGGCCACTGGACTTTCTTGACATTTTTTGGACTTTTTTGATACATTCTGGCCTTGTTATTACATTGTTATATTTTGTAATACCCAATGAAAATGTATATACAATGTCTTGACTCAGATTTAAGTGCCCAACACAACAGATTTGTGGTTAGATTAATGTTTTTGGTTGGCAATCAGAATCTTCATTAGCTTTGTGACTCTTTGTCCAAGAGAGTAACAATGGCAATGTGGTCTATTGGTACTGTGTTGTTACTTTGTATCAATTTGATGTGGCAGCTGCAGGTTCAACTCCTGTTGTGTGTTTTGTTTGTTTTTTGTTTTGTTGTGTGGTTGTTTTTGGTGTTTGTTTTGGTGTGGTTTGGTGTGTGTTGTTTGTTTTGTGGGTGGGTTTGTTGCAGTTGGCAATAATTGTTATGGAATATGGTTTTCAATAAATGAAGTACATGGAATTTTTGCTTGTCATGTAATAAATATAAGAGGATTGCAACAGCAACATGGTGTATTGGTACTGTGTTGTCACTTTGTATCAATGTTATGTGGCAGCTGCAGGTTCAACTCCTGTAACTGTGTCAATCTTTTGTTTTTTGAGCTTGGTCTTCATTGAAAGTTTGTTTTTTTTTTGTTGTTGGTTTTGTGTGTGGTTTTGGTTGTTGTTTGGTTGGGTTTGTTGTGTTTGTTTTTTTTGTTTTTTCATCACATGTCTATGGTCTAGTGAAAATGGCTTTCAGACTTTGAAGTCTTCCATCAGTCTGATCAATGTATTGTGTTGGTTGCAGGTTCAACTCCTGTAGCTGGCAATGTCCATGCATGATATGGTGCAAATTTTTTGACAAACAATCATTTTCAATTGCATATGTGTAACACCTCCCATGGTGCAGTGGAATTCCCATTGAAGCTTTGATTGAAGCTTTGCACACCAGCAGGTTGTGGGTTCAACTCCCTGTCCTTGCATTGTCTATCATGTTCCATGCCAATTTTTTTTATTTTTGTTTAACACCTGCAAAGTTTTTTTTTAAAACCTTATTGGAGCAACTGAGCATTTCTGGAATAACAATATGCTACAAGCAGACAGGTTGCACCACTGGAAAGTCCTACAGGAAGTAGCACTAGATATATCTGTCAGGAGCAATGGAAAATGAAATCTGCCAGAATATGCAGTCTGTCAATGGTGCTAGGCTGTTTGAGCAGATTTGTTGTGAGTACTACTTCTTGTTGGAGTTGTAGATCCCTGGATGTAATGAGCTGCATCTTCTTTCAATCTCTCTGCTTGAGATCTCCTTTGTCTCTTTGAGATGATTGGTAGCAGGTCAGGTGATGCCTTGCACTTCTGATGTGCCAGTTGATAAAATGGTGTTGATATGCCAGCCTCAAAACTGAGGACCAGCAAAAGTGCTTAGAATAAAATAAAAGAATGTTTTCTTACACCAGATGGCTGAAAACTGTAAGCCAAATGTTGAAAACGGTAGATGTGAAAGACATACTTTTAATAAATAAGTGCTACCACCCACGTAACACAAAAAAGATGACTAGACCAAAGCAGATACATCAGAATGTCAGCAATCAAAAAGAGATCAAATGCTGATGAAGAGCCAAGTCTGTGGCGGTGCTTAGGCTGAGATGGCAATCCTGGATCATAATCCTAGAATAGCCATCAAGGCCAACAGAACTCTGCAATAAACTGCCAAACAATTACACCAATTAAACACCTACCACAACATGTTTATTTAAATTCCTATGATGCACTATCAAGTCTTGAAAATGATCACAAGCAGTTGGGAAAGAAGGGGTAGGAAAGAAAAGGACAAAACTATGAAAACCACAGATAAACCAGAATGACACAGGAGAGATGACTCAAAGATCAATTATCACAGCTCAATACCATGTGGAATGCACTGGTCCATGTCACGACCCGTTCCCCAAAACCCCGCACATCGTCCATCAACCCCCCCGAACCCCCAAAGGGACCCCCAACGCTCCGCCGAACTTCCGCCCATGCCCCACGCCTACTTTGGCTAACTCCGACACCTCCCTGGCCAACTTCGGTGCCTGCCCCGCAGCCACTGACACTTACCCTGGGCCTCCCGAACCCCGAGAACCACCCCCACTGTTCCCGATCTTCGCCACCCCATCATCAACTAAACACCCTGACCTATTCCGGAGTATCACGACAACCTCAGGGCAACCCGCATTCTCCAATGATCCCATCAACGTATCAGCGCAGCACGATCCTCGATCACAACTGACACCCGCCCCCTCCGTCGAGCTCCGCCAAGCCCCGCCGCCACAGCCGACGTACCCCAAAGTCCTCCGGTAGTCAGTATATAAGTTATCAAGTAGCTCTTCGTACCCTAGTCTTGATATTGCTTAACATTACTTATGGTCTGATTGTTTTGTGTCTCGTGTCTTGTTTCCTTATCTCAGTCTCCCGGTCTTATCTCAGTCTCCTGGTCTTGTCTCGTCTCCATTTCGTTATCGTTCTCATTATCGTTTTGTATCTCTACCCGAATCTACTCTTGTTCCATATCAACCCCATTCCATTTCGTCTGACGCTGTCTCGGTGACTCCGTCCGACCGTTGTGCCCAAGTCTTCATCAACCCTAATGACCTCACGAACTCCGTGATTACGATTACAAACCCCGACACTCCTTTACCAGGTCCGAACCTCACTCTTCGCTTGGTCCCGGACCCCATCAGCTCCAAATGATCTCCCATCAAACCCCGGCCCTGTTCCCATTAATCACACAGCCACCTACTCCCTTGCTTCCACAAATCTCCCGTACGGCCTTCTGCCTGAACCCCACCAAGACCATCTCGTTTCCCCACAATCCGACTTCTCCGGACCTTCCCAGATCTGTCTGGATCACATCTCCCCAGCTACCCGCGCAAGCCACCAGGGCTCGGAACGTCTTCGAGTGTTTGGTTACCAATGTAGGGGAATCACGCCCGCCTAGTAAGGACTCACCCAGTGCAGCTGAGCCCCCGAGGTCAGCGGAACCTGACAGTCCATGCATGGATGATGGAGTATAAAAAGGGATGGGATTATGGGGAGAAAGATAAGCAGTCTACATACCACAGCTCAGATAACCCCAGGGAGTGGTTGTCTTAGGCTTACAAGTGCTAAGTTGCTTCAGGTCTAATAGTTTAATAATATTAATTGAACACATTCAATTGTGCAAGAACCATTCTCAAACTTGCAAATTGAATCATATAAAATTATACATACTATTGCTACATCTAAGTGAGCTTGTGTGTAGCTAAAAGCCTGCAATCAACTGTGAAAAGAAAGTTTGATCAATTGATCTAATCATTGACAGCATCAAATGTACTTTTGCATCATCTAGAGCCCACTGTGAGGGGCTTTTGTTGCACAAAAACTCACTTTTTGGATTTCCTTGAGGAAGTCCAACCCTTGTGAAACATTAGTTTTGCACCACCTGGGTCTTGGCCCAAGACACCTGAAGTTATTGCAACTGAGGTGAAAAACTCTGTTACATTAAGGAAAAGAGAAACTAGGACCAATAGCAGTGGTTCAAAGTCCTTTTTGCCTGACTCTAAAACCTTACTCAGAAAGAGAAAGCTTTGGACTGAGAAAGCAATTTCAAGCTCACCAAAAGAACTGTGCCCTACTACTCAACCATTTTCTACTGCCTCAATTATGGAGCAAAATATCAGATATAAACTACCACTGCCTGACAGCAGGGATGCACCTAAGTTTAAGCACACTGAGCCCTCTGAGGTTTGCCACTTTTTGCAAAGGATGATCTTTCTGTTTGAGCATGCTGGGATCCAAGAGGATAAGGAAAGGAAAAAGAGAATCTTGGAGTATGTGGATGCTCAGACTGAACAGGAATGGCTGGGCTTTGATTCCTTTGGAGATGACTATACTTGGTCTGCTTTTGAGAAAGAGATTAAGGAGTCTTATCCAGAAGCAGTGGATGACACAGGTAGTGTTGCCAACCTGGACAGAATCTGCAGAAAACATGCCAGACTTAGTAGAAATGACACTACAGAAATTCATTCTCTCATAAGAAAATTTAGAGCTGAGGCTAAGAAGTTGGCTAATGTCACTGGGAATGGGTCTCTGGTAGACAAATTCCTGGGATGCTTTACACCAGCTTTTGGAGATGTGATTGAGGAGAAGTTGATCAGTAGATATGACCACTACAAAGACCCTGCTAGGAATAGGCACAAGGACAACAAATATGACCTATCAGAAGTGCTGACAGTGGTAGGGACCTTGATAGATGGCGCTACTATAAGGAGCCCTAGAGAAGAGAGAGTAGAGAAAAAGGAAACTAGAAGGGGGAACATCAAGGAGGAGGAGATGGAGGAGAAAATGGCTCATCTCCAAGATGCTGTGGTTACCATTGGGAAACAGATGGGGAGCATCCAGAGTACCATGCAAGCTTTGCAACCTGGTCAGTTGGATATGCACAATACCTTCTTGAATACCAAAAGGAGCCAGGGTATAAGGGCAGAAGGGCCTCCTACATTTCCAACTTCTGGAAGAAGTGGTATTACTTGCTTCTATTGTAGGCAAACAGGACATAGAATCTCAGAGTGTGAAGTCATCAAGGGAGATGTACAAAAAGGATGGATCATCCTATTGGAAGGGAGAGCCAGGCTACCTAATGGTGCTCCTTTACCTAGGGATCCTGCTGGTATATCTCATGCTAGATTAGCACAAGTACATAATAAGCAGGTGAACATGTACTTTGGATGGCCAGAAGATGACCCTCCAGAAACAGTCACTTACTCTACCTATGAAAACTCTGCTAGAGACACAAGAGATGACATGCTAGAGCACCTTCAATATAAGGAGTCAGACTGCTTGGGAGACTTGGAGAAAGGTTTCAATAAACTGGCTGAGATGCTCAGTGTGTTGATCAACACAAGGAACATGGCTAGCCCTGAAGGACAGAAATCTTCTTCTAAGGATTTTTAAATAACTCAATGAAGGCTATTAGAAAAGAGGCATCTCAACCAGGAGTATCCTCATTGCCAGAGAGAACCCCTGAAAAACCCTAGAAAGAAAAGCTAACTCTGGTGATTCCACCTAGAGTTGCACCAAAACTGGACCTACCTTTTGAGAAGGTTCCAGCCCTCAATGAGGGACCAAACTTGCCAGTGCAGGACACTGTTAAAAGTTCCTTAACAGGAACAAGGAGTAAGGAGTGGGATAGGACCATTGATAAGCTCTGGAAGGCTACTGTACCTTTCAGTACTGGAGAACTGTTAGATGTGGCTCCTGGATTAAGGGAGGCAATGATACAAAAATTGACTCTCAAATCATGGACTCAGTCTAGGGATCCCAATATCCCAAGAGTAGCAGTTCAACAGCAGACTGTAAGGGAGAAGAAACCACCTGACAAGGTAGATGTCAATGACCTACCCATGGCAACCTATTTCATTGTAGATGGGACACAGGATGATTTGCCTACTGGTGCAGTGGTGCATCAGGATTGTGTAGCCACTTACTTGGAAAATATCTCTCCAGGAGAAAAGCCAGTAGTGGTGTATGTGGCTAAAGATTTGCAAGTGTTGAGATCCTTGAACCCCATTGTCAATCAGAGGGGACAAGTAGAGACAATTCTAGATAGTGGTTCTCAGATAGTCTGTATGGCACTAGATGAGGCACTTTGCTTAGGATTGACTTGGGATCCAGACATATGTTTAAGGATGGAAAGTGCCAACAGTCAAGTGAATACATCAGTTGGTCTAGCCAAAAATGTGCCATTTACTTTTGCTGAAGGCTTCACTATCTATCTACAAGTGCATATCTTTGTCAAGCCAGCTTATACTGTCTTGTTGGGTTGTCCTTTTAACACACTGACAGAAAGCAACATACAAAACCTTCAAGATTGCAGTGCCATCATATCTATCAGAGATCCTAATACTGATTGCAGGACAGCCCTGCCCACTCTTCAAAGAGGAAAGGTGCCAAAGGCAGGTGTTGGGGGAGATAGTAATCCAAAATTTTAAATCTCAATGATCTGGTCAGTGACCAGGGAGAGGTGGCAGTGATGATTGAAGAGAAGGAGGATGGTGAAGTAGTGGCAACTGGATACACTATAAATCATAGTGGATTCAAGAGCTAGGAGTTGAGAGATGTGTATCTGCAGGCCTTTGCTGCAGAGGGAGATGTGGGAGGAAGAGATGAGAAGACATTAGCAGCCTATCTAAATGGGCAGCTGTGTCAGATACCAGAAAAGTTGGAGGAGATCTTAGTATATCAGGAAAGCCTAGAGTTAGAAGCAGGTGTGGGGGAAACTGCACAAGTGTTTTTTAAGAAATACAAACCTGTTGCTAGAAAGGTAAAACCTGTACTAGGAACCTCTCCTGAGGAGTTTAGAATTCAAAGGTGTATCACTGGAGATCTACTAGCAGACATGCCACAGTCGGACCCAAACCCACCTGATTTCAGACCCACAGGGAGGTATGCTGCTGAGTGCAAGGAGATCATTGACCAGGCACATGGTGATGGTTTCTTATGGCCAGAAGAGATGAAAGCAGTACATCATCTGATGATGCTGCAGAATGAGGCTTTTGCATGGGATGATTCTCAAAGAGGTAGGCTCAAAGGGGAATTCTTCCCTCCTGTAGTAATGCCAGTGATTCCTCACACCCCCTGGGTATTGAAGAACATTCCCATGACTCCTGGACTCAGAGATAAAATCTGCCAGATGATAAAGCAGAAAATTGAGGCAGGAGTATATGAGCCATCCAACTCTTCATACAGATCCCAGTGGTTTACATTATTGAAGAAGGATAGTGAGAGTTTGAGGATAGTTCACAGCTTGGAACCTTTAAACAAAGTGACCATAGCACACTCTGGGTTGCCACCAGCAACTGAAGAGTTGGCTAGTCATTTTGCTGGCAGAGCTTGTGGAGGAATCTTTGACTTGTATGTGGGATATGATGAGAGAGTGTTGAATGTGAGGTCTAGGGACTATACCACCTTCCAGACACCCTTTGGTGCTCTAAGGTTGGTAACCCTGCCAGTGGGCTGGACAAATTCAGTACCAATCTTTCATGATGACATTACCTTCATCTTGAAAGATGAGATACCTCATGTAACTTGGCCATATATTGATGATGTGCCAATCAGAGGTCCACCTCACAGGTATGAATTGCCAGATGGAGGCTATGAAGTTATCCCAGAAAATCCAGGCATTAGAAGATTTGTATGGAAACATCTGCAGAATGTAAACAGAGTATTACAAAGAATCAAGTATGCTGGAGGAACTTTCTCTGGGAAAAAGTCAGTAGTCTGTGCAGATGAGATCGTAGTGGTTGGACACAGGTGTTCCTATGAGGGACAGAAACCTGAGACCAAGCAATTGGCTATTGTTATGGGGTGGGGTGATTGCCAGGACAAGTCAGATGTCAGAGCTTTCCTAGGTACTTGTGGTACCTTTAGGATGTTCATTAAAGACTATGCCAAAGTGGCTGCACCCATCAACAAATTGACTCAAAACCACACACCATTTGTTTGGGGTGAGGAACAGCAGTCAGCAATGGCCCAGTTGAAGAAGTTGCTAGCTGAAAGTGCACCTCTAAAACCACTTGACTATGAGTCAGAAGGGGCAGTGGTCTTATTAGTTGACACTTCTTGGATGGCAGTGGGCTTTGGAATATTCCAGGAAGCTCCAGACAATCCTAAGCAACGCACTTGTGCTAAGCTAGGATCCATCACCTTGAATGAGAGGGAGGCAAGATTCTCACAACCTAAGAGAGAACTGTATGGTTTGATGAGAGCCTTGCAAGCTAATAAGTATTGGCTAGTTGGTTGTAGGAAGCTTGTAGTGGAGACAGATGCCAAGTATTTGAAGGGAATGCTACGCAATCCTGGAGTAAGACCTAATGCCACCATCATGAGATGGATTGAGGATGTCCTACTCTATCATTTTACTTTGAGACATGTGCCAGGAAAGACCTTTAGTGTTGATGGCCTGTCTAGGAGACTCAATCATCCAGGAGATGAGGAGTACCCACCTGTTAATCCAGAGTTGGTGGACAACCCAAAGACTATGCACTTTGAATATCCAGACAAAACCAACAATGAACCAGGATGGGAGGATTGGGAACCCTTAGCACTTGAAGAGTTTGCAGATCAAATTGACACTAGAGGAGGCTATCTACATGCAGTAGCCACTGAAGTATCAGACTTTGAACAAGAACTTGATAGAGCAAGGTCTCAAGAGATGGAACTTAGGAAGGCAGTTCTAAGTCAGCAGCAGACATCCGGAATAGATCCTGTTGCAGTACTATCTCTCTCTCAGCCTCTGTTACTCACAGAAGGTACTGAGGAATGAAAGGAAGCAGACTTACAAGCCTACCTAAAACATAGGAAGGGTGGTGAGAGTGAACAGTGGGATGACTTGCTACCAATTGTACAATGCTGGCTACAAGACCCAAGCAGAGAACCTGAAGGTTTGAAGGGCTGGGACCCAGACAAGTTCAAGAGGTTTGCAAGACAGTTCTTCTTTGATCAAAAGGGGAGACTGTACAAATGCAATCATGAGGCTAGGCATAAGCTAGTAGTCAATATTGATAAGTGGATGTTCATGTTTAAATCAGCCCATGATGCCTTGGGGCATAGGGGGACTTATGCAACTAAAATGTTAATACAAGAACAATTTTGGTGGCCAGGAATTGATGGAGATGTACAGTGGTATGTTGGAACTTGTCACAACTGTCAGATACATCAGAAGACAGTTGTAAACAGAGCTCCCATGGTAACCTATACACCTTCTATCTTCCAAACAATCCATATTGATACCATGCACATGACTCCAGCCTCAAATGGCTGCAATTATATTGTCCATGGTAGGTGTGCATTGTCTTCATGGATGGAAGGGAGGCCTCTGCCCAAAGAAAACCATAAAACAATTGGTCAATGGTTGTTTGAGGATGTAATTTGTCACTGGGGTTGCATTGCAGAGATCATCACTGATGATGCTAGACAATTCAAAAAGGTCACAGCTTGGATAGAGAGTAAATATGGAATCAGAGGCATTGCCATCTCTCCATACAACTCTCAAGCTAATGGCAAAATTGAAAGACCACATTGGGATGTCACGCAAGCGTTATTCAAAGCTTGTGAGGATCACACTAAATGGTTTTGGTTCTTCTTCCATGTAATGTGGAGTGATTGTATTACTATCCGGCAGAGATTTGGATGTTCACCATACTTCATGGTCACTGGAGCTCATCCCACTCTACCTTTGGACTTGGTAAAGGCTACCTGGTTAATAGAATTACCAGAAGGGCAATCATCTACAGAAGAATTGATTGGTTATCATGCTAGGGCTTTAGCCAAGCACCACCAGCATGAGGAAGAGATGAGAGAGAGAGTTGGGAAGGACAAACTCCAATGGGCCTTGAAGTTTGCAGAAGAACATAAAAACTCTATCAAAGACTTCAGTTTCAAGCCTTTGGACTTAGTATTGGTCAAGAATATGATCACAGAAAGTTCACACAGTGCTAAAATGCTGCCCCATTTCCATGGTCCAATGGTAGTAATTGCTAAGACCAAGGGTGGTAATTACATTGTGGCAGAGCTGGATGGGTCAGTTTGGCAGACCAGAGTGGTGGCTTTTAGAGTAGTCTCTTACAAAGCTTGAAGATGATTGGAGCTATCCCAAACCTTAGAGCAATGGGTAGATATCACTCCAGAAAAGTTAAAAGAGTTAAGGGAAGAGCTACCAAAGCCTATGCTAAATGCTATGTCAGATCTGTTGTTTGGATCTATAAGGCTGCATGAGCCTCTAGACCATGACATGGTCGAGTTGGACAATAGCCCCGAAAGTTGTTAAAGGGTTTTAAAGTTTTTCCTTAAAATCAAAATAAAGTTCTAAAAAGACTTAATCACATGTTTTGGGGTTAATAGCATTATATTTGGGGTGGCAAAATAAGGAAATATAGAAGGTTCTTTTTTTACAAGTGGGGAGGGCTTAGAATAGCTACACTAGTTTAGGCAGAGGCAATGCCAGTGCTTACAATGCAGGGGCCTCGTGTATGGAGGACATGGAGGATGGGAAATTTTTGGAGACAAAGGGGCAATTTTGATATTGGAATCAGGATTGACAACCTGGGACTCTAAAAGTAAAATAAAGACAGGTCAAAGGAAGTCAAAAAGGAGGATAATACCTCACGCAAAACTTGGAGATTGTTGAGCAGATCTCCAGTACACTTGATGTGGGAAGGTCCAAGAGTTTTGTCAAGATGGTTGAGATGAGTTGAAATTAGCTTGTAAGTCTGGAGGGTAATGTCAAGAGAGTAGAGCTGCTGTTGAGCAGCAAGCTGAACAGCATTGTGATGTTTTTGAAGATTGGCATGTGGGAGAAGGGTCCCGTCATCAGCGAGCTGGACAGCTTTGAGGGCAGCATTGATCTGGCCAAGAAGCAAGAGCACAGCCTTGCTTCCAGGTTTGAGATTGGCTGGGAAGTGAATAAGGGCTGAAAAGCAAAGGAAGGGAAAAAGGGACAAACCATAAGCTGGAATAACTTTGATCTTTTTAGGCTTGGGTTTGCTGTTGGGTCAGCCTGCAGATGGGAGAGATAAATATTAAGTGTATCAAATCAATGAGTGAGGAGGTTGAGCTTGAGGGCTACAACTCACATTAGCCTTGCATTTGCCAAAACAAGCAGCAGACAGACCTAACATTTTGATGTCCTGGTCTTTGGTGTGACGTTTCTAAGGGCTGGCATGAGATAAAAGCTGTGATAGAAGGGCAATAGACAGACCTCTTTGGCCTCACATTTGCGTTGAGCTTCCTGATGATTCTTCTCAATCTGGGTGATGGCATTGGCAAAGGTCAAGAGGGCCTGCACATCAGCAGAGTCATGGGCAGCTCCACAATCAAGTGTGGGAAGGATGGTGGCAAGGCTGTCAAATAGACCCTTTTGCTCAGTGATACGTGGAAAGTCGGCCTGGTCAGCAAAGTGCTGGGGAAAAGGAGGTATTAGAGTAAGAAAGGGTGGAAGAAAAAGGGAGAGGGAAGCCTATGAGTTGCATCATGCCCAAGTATTGAGCACAATCAGCCTCAGAGCCATTAAAGCCACTTGCAATTCCACAGATACCAATAATGGCCTGCACAAATGAGGGGAACTGGAAGATGGCCAGAATGACCTGGTGGGCATTATGTTTAACTGAGCATCTGAGTAAGCCAAAGTAGTCAGGAGAGCTTGACATAGAAATAGATTGAGTTGACAAAGGAGCACAAGGAAGCCTGGCAGTGGGGCCAGTAGGAGTCCTATGAGGAATGGTGGGAGTAGAAGAGTTTGATGCCATGGCTCAAGGAAAATGGGATCATGGCAAGCATGTCCTCATAGGACAGCAGATGTGATTGAGGAAAGAAAAATAATTTTTGTAGGAAAAGGAAAGAACTTTGGGCTTTCATAATCAAAAATTGGGTGATTGAGCACAAGCAGTCTTCAAAGATGCAAAGACCTGACTGAGGGCAGTCAGTAAAATGGTGCGAGGGAGGTGATACACCTGTCTCATACTTGAGACAGGTTGAATATACTAAAAGATAAGAAGTACCAGTTAACAAGCTGAAAACATAAGCTTGAGTAATGTCAAAAACTGTAGACATGAATAACTTACCTAGTATAAAAAGAAAATCACCAAAGAACCCAAAAAGCATGCATGCAACAATGCCAGCGGGATGTATGACATCAAGAACAGCTGGTCACATGTTTGATCAATGATCAATGGTTGTGCTTGGCAAAACTGGCTAGAAAGCTAACCAATGCCAAGAACAGCCACAGACATCTAAATGCATAGTAAAACCCTGCCTCCCCTTGATACCACATGCCAGACTGTCCAGAAACCAGAGCTGGCCGCCACACAAACCACAAAAAGACAGTTAGGGAGAATTTTGGGGAAAAGGAGCAAAAGAAAAGATGTTGGACATATGCAGACTGAGTAACGCTGAACCAACACACCATTCCAATCCATTGACCAATAAGAGAAGAAAGCCAAGGAGAACCACATGGTACAACCATGGGCATGCATGGAAAGCACCCTGATCCATGCACACACAACGAGTTATAAAAGGGGGAGAAGAGCTGGGGGAAAGAGGAAGCAATGACATACCACGGCTTGGCTAGCCCCAGGGAGCAGCTAACTTAGGCTTATAAGTATTTAGTTGGTTTGGGTTTTTAATTATATATATTTTTGAACCCTTCAATAGTTCAAGGCCATCTGAACTAGTGAATAAATCAATTTGAATCTATACCTACAACTGTAACGTCTAAGTGAGCTTTTGTGTAACTTAAGCCTCCAAAACTCTGTGAAAACTAAGTTTGATCCATTGATCTGATCAATTGATGGCATCAAAACTTACATTTTGCATCAGCATCACACCTGGCCTAGGGAATTCCCAGACTTGTTCTCTTTGGATCTCTCTTTGCCAAGTGAGTAGTTATCTCAGTAGACACTATACAGTACTGAATAGACTTTGGATCTCCCTTTGCCAGTTGTGTGATTGAGCCACAGCCTCCAGAGGTTGCCCTTACAGTCTCTGGATCTTGACTCAAACTCTGTGTCACTAACCTGGTCTTTTCCATCCCAAAATGATCAATCCAACTTTTACACATATACCCATTGTACCACAATTGCCTTTCTGCCTGAAGGAAGAGTAGCTAGTACAAACACCTTCTGTTGAACTAGAATTTCTACCTCACATTCCATTACTGCCCACCCTACTACTGCATTACTTCTATGAGTTGCTTCATAATAATCTTTGGGAGGTTTGTTAAGATTGTAAGTTTTAGGAGTTTTCAAACATGGAGTATCTGGACCATATGTTGCATATGCCTTCAAGTCATTAATCACCAAACACCCAAAATCCCCAAAATCTACAAGATCAGACATTCCACCACCAAAATTTGCAGTAGCTGAGAGATTGTTGATATCAAGCATAGCTGCAAGACTATGGTGTAAACCTAGATGAGCCTGACAATTTGCCCAACAAGTTGTTCATTTTGAGCAGTAACCTCATTAAGGAAAGCCCAACCAGCATCAGTCAATTTGATATTCTGACAAAAACAATCCATAGGACTAGTAGGTACCAGGGATGATGAGGATGTATCAAGAGAGTTAAGCACAGGAATGGCAATTGATGTAAAACCCAACAAGAAATCAACTGGTGTCATTGAAGATGGACAAGACAGTACTGTACCCTGGGGAGGTCAATAGAGGCAAAGGTGATACAGAACAAGGTTGAGATAAAGAATGGGGATGCAACCAACTACAAATAGTTTCATTGAAGACAGCATCATGAAACAAATAATATTCCCTGTTCAAATCATGAACTTGCCAACCCAATCAGCCTTCTTCATATCCAATGAGTATTGTCTCAAAATGTTTAGTAGCTCCCTTCTGATAAGTTTCTGACTGGTGAAGGACAAAGCACTGGCAATGCATACCTGAAGGTGGTATGTCAGGCTTTTTACTCTCAACACATTTGAAAGGTATTGTTAGTGCTGAGAGAGTTGAAGTGGGCATACAATTCCTGAGATATTGTGCTGTCAGAACAGCATCACCAAGAAAAGACAAAGGTAGTCCAGATTCAGCCATGAGAGATTGTGCCATATCTTCTATAGTACAAATGTACCTCTCTGCCTTCCCATTCTGCTGATGAGCATAGGCAGCAGTAGACTAGAGAATGATACTAGATGCATTCAGATGATCACAAAGAGCACCTGTCATGACCCATTTCCAGACCTCTGGACCTCCCCTTCAGGTCACCCCACCTCCCCAGAGCTTCCCCCAACAGCCCCCCAACTCACCCCAGCCTTTTCTAACCCACAGCACCCATTCCAGCTAACTCTGACACTTTCTCAGCAAACCCCAATGACCTCCTGGCAAACCCCAGCACATCTCCTATCCTTCTCAGCTCCCTCTCTCTCTTGCAAGGCCCCCAAGCCTCTCCAACACTTCTCCTAGCCCAGGTGTGCACCACTAAACCACTCCTGCAACCTACATGACCACTCCAAAGCTCCCTGACAACTGTGGGGCAGCCCACATTCCCATCTGATTCCATTAATATATCACCATGGCCCACCCACTGATTGTAACCAACACCCATCAACTCTGCATGACTCCAATGAGCCCTGCTGCAAAACCCACTATCTCTGGAGCTGTCCCAGTAGTTAGTATATAAGTCATAGAGTAACATCCCATACTCTAGTCTTGATATTGCTTTACTTGGTTCCCTGTGTCTTATGTTTCTTTCTGTCACTTTTCCTGGTCTCATGTCTGTTTTCTATCTTTAGTCTCAAATCTATCTCTTTCTCAGTTCTGTCTTGTCTTGACTTTGTCTCATGTCATCTGTCTCTGTTTCCTTTATTATTAATAAGCTCCTTTCAACTCTGATATCATTACAAACTCCACACACACACTATGACCCTTCAAACATTCATATGATAACTCTGGACCTTGCCCTATGCTTGGCCCCAGAACTCATCACACTTAATTGATCCCCCATCAAACTCTGGTTCTGTTCCCATCACTCACAAAGCCTCCACTTATCTTGCAGCCCACACACTCACTTATGGACTTGTACCTGATGCCTGCCCAAGCCCAACATTCAATATACTTGGTCTTAGACTTCCCTGGACCACCTTGGACTTGCTTGGACTGCTCCTCCTAGCTTCTCCTTGCAAGTATCAGAAGTCCAAAGCATCCCCAGAGTGCTAGGTTATAAGCACAGGACATTGTGTCTGCCTAGTAAGGACTCACCCAGTTAAAGCTGAGCCCCCATGGTCAGCAGAATCTGAAACACCCACAACAAACTCCTTTGCACCATCACATCTAACAGCCTTTACCTTGTTAGCCAACTTCAACTCTAGCTATGCCTGAACAGTCTTGAAGTGCTTAGTAGCCTGATGCTTTGCAGACAGAAGAGCAGTATCTCTATAATTCAAGAAACCATCAAGAATAGAGTGAATGGTTTGGTTTTATATGGGCAAATTGAGTGGGAAATGGTCTGCAAGAATCCATGTGAAGTAAGTCACATATTTTATCTGCATGGTGTTGATGCAAAATGTAAGTTTGATGCCATCAATTGATCTGATCAACTGATCAAACTTTCTATTCACAGCTGTTCAAGGGCTTAGTTACATGTAAAATCCCACTTAGAATGAAAATAGTATTGATAGTTTATAATTTTATTCAAATGATTGAGATGATCTTGCACAGAAGGATGGGCACAGTAGTGTATCAGCTAATCAAAAAGCAACTAATACTTGTAAGCCTAAGAGAACTGCTCCCTGGGGTGTCTCTGAGCCATGGTAACTAGCCTTCTTGCCCTCCTCCTCAAAATTCTATCCCTTTTATACCCCACCGTTTGTGCACAGACCATTGTGCTCTGCATGGTATCAGTTATATGAAAATTGGTCTCCATGTCATCTCTTCTGTGTCATTCTGTCTACCCACAGCTTTTTGGCCAATTTACCCATGTGATGGCTCACAGTTTTATCTTTTCCTTCCTAATCACTTTCCTTCTTGCCTACCTGTTTGTGCCATTGTTTGTGGTTGTTCAGGACTTAATGGTGCTTTGAAAGACTAGATAAACATGTTGTTTTAGGGTGTTAATCAGTGGAATGTTGGAAATCATCCAGAAGTTTGCTGGCTGTGATTGCTGATCTCAGACTATGATTCAGGAATGCTGTCTTGTCCTAAGCACTGCCATGGAATCAGCTCTTTGTCAGCATATGATCTCTTTTGATTGCTGCAATTCTTACATGTCTGCTTTGGTTCAATCATCTTTAGTGTTGCATGGGTGGTAGTACTTAGTTTTTTTAAGGTATGTCTTTTCACATCTACAGTCTTTGATGTTTGGCTCACAGTTTTCAGCCATTTTGGTATATAGAATCCTTTTTATTCTTTTAGTACTTTCACCAGTCCTCAGTTTTGAGGCTGGCATATCATTGTTAGTGATTGTCAAACAAGCAAGCTGGTTGTTTACTGACAATACACAGGATACCATAATTGTTATTGAAATGACCATCATACTCAACCCTGAAAACACAGTTCTTAGTAAGAACTGCTTTAGTTGTATCCTGAGCAGGGTGTTCCAGTTGACAATGCCAAAGTTGTGGAGTGAGTGAAATCCTAGAGAAAGACACAGGAGGAGTCAAAATTGCAGGGAAAGATATAGGCAAATAACTTTCAGGAAGTACAAAATCACAATGCAGGAAAGAGAGTCAGTTATGTCTGGTTGCAGTCAACAATTTTAACTAAAAACATTCTGAGGAATCAAGGAAGAAGATAAAAGTTGCATCCTTTGTGAAATGAACATCCATGCCACACTCTGCCATTGAACCCACAAAAAGGAGATTTATAGGAATGTTTGGAGCATGCAGACAATCCACCAGAATGAGGGTAACATTATTCCCATCAACATGTGTGCAAAATCAACATTTGTGACATGCCAAAGGAGTGAGATTACCACAGTTTGCAGTTCCAACAGGCACCACAAGTGATGTGTCATAGGTCCAAAAACACCATTTATCTCAAATGATGTGCATTATGCAACCTGAGTCCAGGATGGAATTGAATCTCAAAGATACTGATGCCAGGACAACAGGATCTACCAAGCTCACAAAAGCTAAGTAGGGAGGCAGACCAGATGTGTTGCATGGAGAATTATACAAGTGAAAAACAATGTCATTCTCATTGTTTTCAATAATCATAGGGAGTACAGAGTTATCAACATTGTCAAGTACAAAAGGTTGGGGAGTAAGTACTTGTTCCATCACAGGATCTGGTAATGCAACATTTGCCCAAGGAGGATTTGAGGTATGATCATTATGTGTGATACAGCATTGGATAGAGGAAGAATCTGACATAGGAGCTGAAGACATAGGAGTAGCAGGTGTGGCACCAGACCAAATTGTCAGATGGGGTCTGTTGACATGAAGACAAAGTAGGTTGTTTAGACCCAGGATGAGCCACATGGCATTGATGAACATTGATATCAATTTCAAGGATAGTATTTGCAAGATTATAGAATGTGAAATTACCAAGAGGATTCTGTTCCCATAAACACCTAACATCTTTGTATAATACATTGTAGGCCTTGTAGTCCAGAATGCCATCTATGAACTTCTGAATGTGTTCATAAGGCATAAAATTCCATGGAATACCTGCAAGTTCATTGACTGCAGTTCATGTAAAAGAGGACTCAGGTGATTTTCAGAGCATTGGAGGTGAAGGTTCCACTGCTCAACTGGTTATAAGTGATACAGGATTGAGGAAAACATTCCCAGCTTTACAGTCTCCATCAAATACATGAGGGAGCATCTGGTGAGGAAGTTTGGATTGAGGAGCTGAAAACCCTGAGCTAGGCACAGAAGAGAACCTTCCTACAGCTGCTAGGGGCTCCAGGGGAGGAGTAGGAGCAAGAGGGAAGCATTCCAAGAGTGCCTGGAGGGAGAGGGACATAGCTTCAGGGGTTTTACATAGTCTAGTAAGTATGGCTGTGTGGGAGGTAAGGGAAGCTTGAGTAAGTTGGACTTATGTCTCTAGGGGCAACAAACAATTCCAGGCATTGTCCTGGGGGCTTGAAGCATCAGGGAGAGGTGTTGGAGGGGTTGGTTGGTCATAAGAGGAGCACAGGGAGTAGCAAGATGCTGCTGGGGGAGAGACCTCTTGAAAAACCAAACAGAAAACTTGAGCAGTCAAAAAGGGGGCTTCAAGACTGAATCTAGAGACTTGTTCTGCTGTAAGGGTGACCTCTGGAGGCTGTGGCTCAGTCACACAACTGGCAGAGGGAGATCAAAAGAGAACAAGTCTAAGGATTCTTGATGCCAGTGTTCAAAGAATTCACCCTAGAGCTTCTGAAAAAAAAACATTCAACAACAACCAAATCCGGAATCCAGTCCAAAAACAGAAATCCATTGTAAAGCCTTGATCTATAGACTCATAGCACATGACCATGTACAAAGGATAGCCTTGGGCTGAAGTACTTGTGACCAGAAGATGGGAGGTCAACAATGAATGGCAGGCTCAGAGTAAAGGAAACAATCAGAAGGTCTGGTATGAGCAGTCTCTTGACAGGTTGGCGGTGTCACTGGAGGATCTCAGGTGTGATGGTGGGATCAGATGATCAGACAGGGCAGTTAGGCGAGGGAGTCAGGGATGGGACAAGAGACCATGGAGGGTTGTAACAAGCTCTCTCATGCACATACTTTGTCAAAACCATATGTATAGTGCTGTCAAAAGCAAGGATCAACCCTCACTTGTATGCAGGGCACAGCTTTTGCCAGGGTGCAGCATTTGCAGCAGCAATGTGGGTATTTGGACCACAAAATTTAGCTACTGAAATGTTGGTGCAGCTGTACATAGAGAATGATCTGGCAAGGATTCTTCACCTGTTTTCTCTACTCCACATGGCCAACACTCATCCTGTCCCTTTTGAATCTCCAGCACTGTACCACTACACATCTCTGGCTTGAGTTTTTGGCCCTCTCTCTTAGAAGAGGGAACTAGCACTGGGAATTCTCAGGATTCAAAAAATCTCATTCTTTCCTGCAATGCATGGCCCCCCTTTACTAAGCTTCCTATCATCAAAATCTTCCTAGTTGCACTTATTTTGCAGTTTTCTCTCTTACTCTCTCACCTTGCCTCTCACACTCAGTCAAAGGCTTCAAATTAATCCAATATGTGTCCAGGCAGATATGTAATGAACATGTATAATATTATTTTATAAATGATATAAAATGCTCCCAGTTACAATACTCCAGAAGCAACAGACATTACTCCATCAGTGGAATGCTCAGCCAATGGCTCAGGCTCCATCTTCCATGGGCATAATGGTACCTTATCAGAAAGGTTTAAACATTAAATTTGCAATGTTTGATGGAATGAACTTTTTATGGAAGTTTGGTATGTTTTCCTCTGTAGCATGAGTCAAAGCTTGTTTGACTTTAAAAGATGTAACATTGCCATTACAGGACTTGCACTCACAGCGCATAGCATGCAAGCCAAAACCATCAATTGGGGTTGGCTACATGTATGTACAAAAGTAAGGCAAGTCTGCCTTACATATTTGTAGATACATTGATCAGGTAACTGACACTACCACATATGATACTATAGTAAATATTAATATTAATATTATAATAGGTGCTCAAAATGGATGCACCATTCCATAATTGTCAGTTTCCTTCTCACACTCATTCTTGTGGCATTTCCAATCAACCTTCTGGCACTCCCTTGAGCAATACTTGACTTTCTGACATCCAGAACAGACTTACAAGTCAACTTCACCATTTAATCCACAAGTCATGCATTTTGAAGAGGCTTCACAAGCGACTTGTTTATCCCCTGATTGCAAGTCAGATCAAATCAGTATCCAAGCCCTCCTCTTGCCATAGAAGACCTACTATGTTCCACAAGTTTATCAATAAACTGCTTCTTTTGTTCTAAGATTGTCTGGATCAATGCTACAACAGTATCCATATGAAATTGTCCTACTCACCAAAAAACTCTGGGGTTGGTCTACTTCCAGTGCTGCTTCAATCAAGCTGACCCGGGGATTGGGCACTATATCAAGTGTCCATACATTTCTCAATCTCAACTTGAGCTTGAAGCTATCAAAACACCACTCACTATTCCTTAACAATCTCTCTGAATCTCTCTCAAAGTCAACAAGCCCTTCCCAATCTTTGAATTTATACCACCTTGGAATGAACTGATCAATTAACTCCTTCACGCCTTCCACTTCAGGAAATGTAGCATGTTTCCTGAGAAAAAGGTGTCAGAAATTGAAAAACATATTTCTGACACCTTTTTCTGAAGAAACATGCTCAATTCTATGTCAGAAAATTTCAGTAAATATATCAAATACTCTCTTAATGTTTCTTTTGTAGAACGATGAATTTTCCTGTGTTTCATCCAAAGAAAAAATAATCAAAATATTTAAAATGTTTTTGATGATTTTCTTGAAAAACACATGATATGTTTCAGCACATGTTTCTCAAAAAACCTTTGTCCTGTTCTTAGTGTTGTATCTCAAGAAACACTCTGTATTCTTCTTGAAAAACATGTGTCAGCATAACTTATGATACTTCTCAAGAAACACGCGATAAAAAAATGTTATAATATTCTACAGAAACAATCTATAGAAACACATGTCCCATCACTCAGTGCATGACTGTCAATTCACTCATCAAGATGCTTCATATGTAGTACTGAGTGCTGCGACACATGTTTCTATAGATTGTTTTTGTAGAATATTATAACATTTTTTTATTGCATGTTTCTTGAGAAGTATTGTAAGTTATGCTGACATGTATTTCTCAAGAAGAATACAGAGTGTGTCTCGAGATACAACACTAAGAACAGGACAAAGGTTTTTTGAGAAACACATGCTGAAACATATCATGTGTTTCTCAAGAAAATCATCAAGAACATTTTAAATATTTTGATTTCCTGAAGTGTTTACTGACATTAAGCCAGCCCCATGTGATTTGCCCCCACCTCAGTCCATATGACTGGCTCTGGCCATTCCTTTTCCTTCACAACAACCACATCTCCTCTCCATGTTGGCCTCGTTCCAGGGTGTTTTGGATTTATCCCAGCAATATGTGCCATGGCAAAGTTGAGCAGCAGTTTCCGATCAATGTTGAAGTAAATACAGTAGTCACCCTAGAGCTCCTTGTCAGGCTGGTTCTTGACTGTAAGCAACTGGCATCTTATTCCTTGTTTCAGAGACTTTCCGTAGGTCGATCTGAGATCGACAGCACTGGTGTAGAGCCCAAAAGGATGCTTTGCACCTGCTTGGTTGAATTTCATATGTGTGATATATGGTTCCTTGCTATCTGTGGGATAAATAAGAACATCGAGAGAGATTGTATCCAGGTAATGGCGATGCAAAGTCATTGTAGCAGATGGCATGAGATGCACATCAATGCAATTGTAATACAGTTAAGGACATTACACCCTTACCTGATCAGGAGGTCATTTGGGAAGATGTGGCTCACATGCCCATAAGGTCAAAAATTGACTTTACAGATGCATATGAGCAGGTTAGGATACATGCTATTAACACACCAAAAACAGGATTTATGACCATTACTAGTACATACCATAGTAACATCATGCAAATTGGCAACTGTAACATGCCAGCAACTTTCTAAGAACTAATAACATCCATCTTTTGGGATGTCATTAGGAAGTGGATGCATGTATATCTTGACAATACTTTTGTCCAATTGGATTCTATTGAGGAGCACCAAGAGCACCTCAGAGTAGTCTTTGAAAGACTATGCAAGAACAAGCTCTACCTCAAATGGAAGAAGTGTGAGCTGTATGCTGAGTGCATAGAGTGCCTTGGCCATGTTATCAATTTGCAGAGTATACACCCTGACATTGACAAGTTGAATCAGATCCAGAAGTGGCATACTCCTAGAACCTGCAACAATATTCAGCAACTCATAGGACTGGTGAATTACATCACAAACTTTTTGCCCAATATTTCTGCATATATAGGGCCATTGATGGCCATGACACAGATTCACTGGTGCCCCATCTAGCAATGGTGTTTTGACATGATCAAATGAATCTGTGCAGAAACACCTATCATCTGGCCAATTGATTCTCATCACAAGACCATATGGCTAATCTGTGATGCCTCAAAGACAGGCATTTAAGCAATGTACAATCAAGGACCTAGCTGGAAGAAGTGTCAGCCAGCTGGGTTCATGTCCAAAAACTTCACCAATGCACAGCAAAACTATGCTGTGCATGAACTAGAGATGTTGGCAATCCTGGAAGCACTCCTTAAATGGCAAGACAAGCTTCTAGGATATAATATATAATATCCATGTAATTATGTGTCACGACCCATTTCCTGAAGCCCTATACACCGCCCAAGGAACCCCCCCCCCCAACGCTTCGTCAAACTTTTCCAGCACTCCACGCCTACTCTGGCTAACTCTGACACATTCTTGGCTAACTCTGATGGCCCCCTGGCCAACTCTGACATCTTCTCCACAGCTGCTGGCGCTTCCCCTGGACTTCCTGAGCCCCTGAGACCACTCCCCCGCCGTGCCTGACCCCATTACACGTCATCAACTCAACACCCTGGCTCCTCCGACCTACCCTGGGGTATCATGACAACCTCAGAACAGACCACATCACAATTGATCCCATCAACATATCAACGCAGCCCACCCTCTGGTCGTAACTGACACCTGTTGACTCCGCCAAGCTCCGCCAAGCCCTGCCACCACAGCCAATGTCCCCGAAGCTCTTCAGTAGTCAGTATATAAGACATAGAGTGGCTCCTCATACTCTAGTCTTGAGATTACTTACCTACGTACCAGCCTTTCCTGATGTGTTCCTGATTGTTTCTTCTTGTGTTTTGTGTCCCGTGTCTCATTTTCCTTATTCTCAGTCTCCTGGTCTTATCTTGTCTCTGTTCCATTATCTTTTCATTATCATTCTGTGTCTCTGCCTGAATCTATTCTTGTTCTCATCTTGTCTTCATCTCATTTCATTCAACTCCATCTCATCCCATTGATTCTGTCTATTGTGTTCAAGTCCTCTCAACCATAACGTCCTGACAAACTCCGCAGTTACAATTACGAACCTCCAACACTTGTTACCAACCCTGGACCCTGCTATACACTTGGCTCCAAACCCCATCAACCCCTGCTGATCCCCCATCAGAACTCCAGCTCCGCTCCTGTCATCCGTGTAGCCTCTGCCTCCTCCACACCCGCAATACTCACACACGGACTTATGCCTGAACCCTGCCAAGCCTGTCCCCCTTCCCTGCAACTTGTCCTCTACTCCTCCGGACCTCCCTGGACTTGCTCAGATCAATTTCCCCTGGCTATCCTCACAAGTCCCCAGTGTTTGGAATACCTCCGAGTGCTCAGTTGTCAGTGCAGAGAATCACGTCTGCCTAGTAAGGACTTGCCCAGTGTAGCTGAGCCCCCATGGTCAGCACAACCTGACATAATCTCAAGGCTCTCCCTTACCCTGCTCATGATGTCCACACTAACTCCACACACACATCTGACAAACACCTTCGATATCTACAACCGGCCCATGCCTGGAAACCACTATGATTCATATTGCCCTGCCCAATTTGCCAAGGCACATTGAGTCGCAGATCTGACACAAAATGCCCCTTCTGCCCCAGTTACATCCATACAATGGCTCTATCCATGGACACCCTCTTACAGCTCCCACACTCCCCCACCATCTCCACCAGCTCCGCCTCACCACAGAGGCCAACCCTGACATCACCAAAGCTTCACCCAAAACCCCAGCAACAATTCAACCCAGTGCTCAACAACTTCTCCGACACCGCACCCTCACCCCTCCAACAACAATAGCAAAAGCCCTGCTGTGAAAAATTGCTCACCACATGAAAGACCAATTGCCAACCTCACCCAAGACAACAAAGAGACCTCCGAGAACATGTTCCCCTGAACCCCGCCTTTGGACCCTCCAACCCACAGCAGCCCCGTATGCCATCAGAAACAGACCCAGCAGGTTCCTGACAATATTGAGTCTGCCCACAACTCCAATAGCAGAACCCCACCACCAGATCATCCGACTTTCACACCCATCCCCGAGAAAGTCCACCCTCCAAAGCTAGCCCCACCGCTGACTGTAATCAAACCCAACCCAGCAACCCCATCCACAATGACACAAGATTCCAAGACCAATGCTACCCCCTAATTACAGAACCCACTTCCGGGATCAGTTAGGACCCCCCAGTTGACTTGGCTGTCACCTCTGCCAACAAATGAAGGGGCCCAATGCTTCTGACCTGACCCCAACAACCCCAGAACAAAACTGAGAAATCCCCGAGCTTCTAGGCAGTCAAGAAAGGAATGGCTATGCACCCCCGCCCCACTGCTTGAAGCACAGCCCAAAGTTAATGAGGAGAACCATGGCACCCTGACTCTCAATGAAGAACAACTCTGGACTCCCACCCACTACTTCAGCACCTGCCTACTACCTCAACACCTTCTCCCATACAATCTGGAACCTCCGATGTTAAAGACCCTTGATGCCGACCCTCCCCACACACCACCCCCAGATGTAAACTCTGCCACCAGACTCTGCCACCTCCCACAAAGTAACCCCCAGCATAGGAGTTACCCCAAACTAACTATAGAAAAAATGACCCTATACAAAGTAGTTCCCGAAGTACTCTAAAACTGCTGACCTGTTCACATAAGGGAGAGAGAAGCCCCACCATCATCCCAGAGACTGTCAATCAACCCACTCAAACATCCTGACAACCCAAAGAGCATACGCTCCAACATCTGTGGAGGACTTCCCTGCCAGGACCGACGACCCAAATAACCCTGCACCGACTTGAAGCTGCCCCGATCCACCCCTCTGACCCACTCCGGACTCTAGCAACATGACTCTGGGGCCCCCACTCCGACTCTGATATCCAACCAAGGGGACCTACGATGCCAGCCCCACACTCCGTACAACCCAGCCCCTATGCCAGAAGATGTCTATCGAGTGGGGACCGCATCAATGGAGTAACTAGAAACAAACCCCATGCGAAGTAATCTCTCTGGAGTACCCTCAAAGTTGCTGATGCCTTCCCCAAGAAGCAAGCAGTGCCTCTCCCCACTGCCACCCACCCACATTTGCAACAACCTCTGGGCCGCTCCGGAGCACAAATGAAGAATTGCCCCAACCCCACCATGACTCCTGGGGAGTCCCACACCAATGCTTCCCCATGACTGACTTCCCCGCCACCCTCCAACAATCGTGAACAACCATCTCCCCCCATTCAAGCTTAGCTCCAGGAGCCACCGCCACTCCTACATGACAACTCCGCTGCTCAGCAAAAACCCCCCACTTCAGAGCTCTCTCTCCAATTTGCGACACAACCCCACCAACAAGTTAAGACCCAACCCCAACCTCCACATTGACCCCGGACCCCTGGTACTCGCACTTGGAATGGTGGACCAAGAAAATGCACCTCAGACCCCTTCCTCCGCCCGCACCACCCCCAAAGCCAACACAACCAACAAACCCCCCACCGAGTGACCCTTGTGTTGACTCCGGGACTGCCAACTTCTTGCCCGATGAAAGAACCACCGACCCCCAGAAGGAACAACTCACAGAATGAGCCCCGAAGCATCTCTGCTGAGGCGAGCCATTCCCCAACCAACCCCCATGCTACCCCTGCTCAAAGAAGCATCCACCAATACAACTCCAACAGACCTCCAAACTCTAGGGAGTGTCAGAAATATGTAAGACCCTTCTGTCCGTCTCTGGACTTACCCTGGGTCAGGAAAGCAATGTCATGTAGATGACCTGGAACCTTCAAATTTTGGCTCTGGACCCAAATGAACTGGTCAGGACTGATCACCCCGCACCCCGTCCCCTCAGTCATCGACACTCTGGAGCACACCAAAGCACCACCCAAACATGCCCGCCCACAAATGCAATACTCCAGAGCATGACTTCGACCCAGACCAACACCCCAGAGCACAGCAAAGCCCAATCCTGAGTGCCCTTCACCAAATACAACACTCCGGAGCTCACCCTGCACAACTCCACCAAATGAAAACCTCTGGGCATCCTCAACCAAGGAATCGCAACCCTAAGGGAGTACCACTGCCTCTATGCTGACCAATCCCACAGCACAGATGGCACAGAAAACAGCCCCCTGCAACTTACAGGGACCACCCTACCCCGGGGGCTCCGCTGCTAAGCCGCCAGGGACTCCCTCCTCTGACCAACTGTGCCCCGAGGACAAACCTCACTCCACCACCCCCACCATCGTCAAAAAGGACCCCCACCATCCCACCACCCACATTGGCACAAAGGCTGGACTGCCGGAAGACCCCACCCCTCCCGCCAGCTGCACTAACAAAAGACTGAAGCCCCAACCACCCCGAACACATGTCAAAGACCCAGAGGTCCACCCCCTTGAACCAGCACAACATACATCTCCACTGCAGACTGAGGAAAACCCCTACACCCTGGGTCTGAGACTTCGAGGATCAAATCCAGCAACACTGCTAACAAATGCCACGGAACTCCACAGGAAGACTCCCAACACCCCTGCCGAGCCTTGGAACTTTTCCTACAGCGCTCCGCAACAACCCCAGGGCTAGCCGACACAGATGGCACTAGTGGGCCTAACCCCTGCCTCTGGATCCACTAGGGATTCAACTCCCACCAGCACCCCTGCATGTTTTGCTTACCTCACCCTCACACAAATTAAAGTCTCACTTCACACACCCAGGAATGATGAGTAAGCATTGAAAAGTACAAAAAATATATGATACAAGGCAGAACGGGGCAGCGAACTCAAAGACAACAAGAAGTGGGGCTCGGCCACCCCCTCACTCCTCCTCCGGAACCCCCACCATCCCTACCCCAAATCAATCTCTATCTGGGCCTGCACCACTGCCAAGACCTCTGCTAGCCCTGGCAAAGCCTCCCCCACATCCACCGCCACTTCCCACCATGACCCTGGGGCCACCGCATTACGCCGTCGATGTCCTGCCAGCAACCTCCCCACCCTCGCCATCCCCTGCTGCAACTCCGGAGGCTGACCCATGGGCATCTGCGCCAACCCGTCTTGGATTGACACAAACGCTGCAGAGGTACTGTCCAAGAGAACCTGGTGCTCCCACACCCAACCTGGCCCCAAACACGATCCATTTAGTAACAGGCAGAGAAGTGGGAACAACACTTACAAAAGATCCCTGCACGCCCTGAAGCGGCCTCATTGGCCAGCAAATCCTTCCTCCGCCTTGCTCCCTCCAACTCTGCCCATAGCAGACCACCCTCTGGCACCATTTCCTGCTCCTCCACCTCCTCTGTGGGCTGCACCCTCCACTGCGTTGGATGCTCCTGCAAGCCCCGTACTTCTGGCACTCACTCTGGTGCCACCTGCACTGAGGTGTTCCATACCCACTCCAATGCCTCCTTCTCTGCCCGCGCTGCGTCTTGATCCTCCCTTGCCTGTCAAAGCTCTCCCTCTCATGCTGACAGCGCCACCGTTAGCACCTCCACCCGCTTGCAAAGGAAGACCTCTGTGATCAAAGGTGGGGGCTCCGGAGAACTTGATGCCCATCCCAAGGCTGCATCTGGGGTAGGACAGTGAATGTGAAACCCCGGAAGACCCGCCATTGGCTCATACCCCTGCAGCCTCTTGCTGGGCCCCACCCCCGATGGCAGAGAAGCTCTCTGCTTCCCATGGTCTGCCGCTGAGGACACCCCCTCCCTCCGCCCACCCTGCGGAAGCCCCACCTGCCCCGCGCTCACTTCCCCCAACATCCGGGTCTTCCGTGCCTTGCCCAGCTGACTCTGCACCCAGTCCTTGTCCCACCCCTGCTCCGCAGCAATGCACGCCGCTTGCCACTCCAACAAGATCAAGCACTTCTTGTGGCTTGCACGACATGGAAGGCAAACGGAAGTGTCATGCTGCAAGCCCATGGAGGGTGCATCAAAGACACAGGCCTTGCTCCGCCATGCACAGAGAACACACTGAGAACAATGGATCAGCACATGTGACAAAGGAGAACTCAAAGACTCACCGGGGCCTCGTTTTGGCACCATTCCAGCGTTGGGGGGCCCTGAGCCCACACCAACGCCCTTGCAAACTCCTCCACCGTCACCTCTGCCTGAGGGATTTGCTGCAGCAGAGGGACCCCTTCCGCATCCCCCGCTGCCAATCAGGGCACCGTGGGACAAAATTTGGCCTGCCTAGGGCCCTCCAGAGAACCCACCACCACTGCAGATAACTCTGCAGAACTCTGTCAGCCAACTCAGAGAAAAGGTTGATGCTGCTCATGACTCCAGTATATCATACCAGCTCAGCGCTGACGCTCGAACTCCTCCCCCTCACTGTTGTACACAATCACCACATCTGCATCTGAAATCAACGGGGCGGGGGAAGCGGCTAAATAACTGGGAGGGGACATGACAAAGAATTCGAGGGAGCCCCGGAGTACATCCAAGGCCTTTTAATTGATTAGGAAGAACCTCCTGATGAAGTGGCAGCCACGCTTCGACTTCGCCTCCCACACCACCATCACTCGCTGCAGATTGATCAATATTACTGGGCTTCAACTCCCATGCCCCACCGATCCCCAACCTGCTCCCCACGTCTCAAGGGTCTCAATGCTGAAGGGGGGGTGATGTTGAAAACTATGCTGTGCATGAACTAAAGATGTTGGCAATCCTGGAAGCACTCCTTAAATGGCAGGACAAGCTTCTAGGATATAATATATAATATCCATGTAATTATGTGTCACAACCCGTTCCCTGAAGCCCTGTACACTGCCTGACAAACCCCCGTTCCCCTGAAACCCCCCCCCTCCAACGCTTCATCAAACTTTCCCAGCACTCTGCGCCTACTCTGGCTAACTCTGACACATTCTTGGCTAACTCCGACAGCTCCTGAGCCAACTCTGACATCTTCCCCACAGCTGCTGGCGCTTCCCCTGGACTTCCTGAGCCCCTGAGACCACTCCCCCGCCATGCCTGACCCCATTACACATCATCAACTTGACACCCTGGTTCCCCCAACTTACTCTGGGGTATCATGACAACCTCAGAACAGACCACATCACAATTGATCCCATCAACATATCAACGCAGCCTGCCCTCTGGTCGTAACTGACACCTGTTGACTCCGCCAAGCCCTGCCACCACAGCCAATGTCCCCGAAGCTCTTCAGTAGTCAGTATATAAGACATAGAGTGGCTCCTCATACTCTAGTCTTGAGATTACTTACCTACATACCAGCCTTTCCTGATGTGTTCCTGATTGTTTCTTCTTGTGTTTTGTGTCCCATGTCTCATTTTCCTTATTCTCAGTCTCCTGGTCTTATCTTGTCTCTGTTCCATTATCTTTTCATTATCATTCTGTGTCTCTGCCTGAATCTATTCTTGTTCTCATCTTGTCTTCATCTCATTTCATTCAACTCCATCTCGTCCCATTGATTCTGTCTATTGTGTTCAAGTCCTCTCAACCATAACGTCCTGACAAACTCCGCAGTTACAATTACGAACCTCCAACACTTGTTACCAACCCTGGACCCTGCTATACACTTGGCTCCAAACCCCATCAACCCCTGCTGATCCCCCATCAGAACTCCAGCTCCGCTCCTGTCATCCGTGTAGCCTCTGCCTCCTCCACACCCACAATACTCACACACGGACTTATGCCTGAACCCTGCCAAGCCTGTCCCCCTTCCCTGCAACTTGTCCTCTACTCCTCCGGACCTCCCTGGACTTGCTCAGATCAGTTTCCCCTGGCTATCCTCACAAGTCCCCAGTGTTTGGAATACCTCCAAGTGCTCGGTTGTCAGTGCAGAAAATCACGTCTGCCTAGTAAGGACTTGCCCAGTGTAGCTGAGCCCCCGTAGTCAGCACAACCTGATATTATGGATCATAAAGCCCTTGGGTCTTTCAAAACTCAATAGAATCTGTCTCTGTGCCAATGATGGTGGATGGACTATGTGTCAAGCTTGACATTTGACATTACCCATGTCAAAGAAGAGCTCAATAAGTAGCAGACTGTCTATCCTTCTACTTTGAAAGTGGCTCTTCTCAAGACATGCACCACATCTATAACTATGTATGTGCAGATGCATGAATTGACCCAGAGGGGGATGACTTGCCCCCTACATGCCTGCAGGAGATGCAGGCTCAGCTGGATCACACTCTGTATAGGACCAAGCTGCAGAAGCTGGCAGGTGCAGGATTGTCACAAAGTTTGTGATGTGGAAGCAGAGGTTCTTGACAACATTATTGATGGCATGGCTGAGTCTGCCCAAGTGCAACAAGGCTCAGCAGGCTCTGAAAGTCAGGATGATATGACACTTGGCAAGACCATCCTTGGGATGGCCAATGTGCTGCAACCACAGGATCAAATGGATGAAGTGTTGCTCCATTTGATCCAATCCCTGTATAATGAAGACAAGCTCTTTGCTGAGATACTGGACTGACCAAAGGACTATAAGTTCTTAGAGTGTTCAAAGACATTTGGACCACTAAACTCATGGGTCATGAGGTGTTGTGTATACCTCATGCATGGGAAGTGGTGACCAAGCTACCCAACCAAGCACATAGCATGGTTGTTAGGAGAGAGTCAGACAGAGAAGTGGTACATGTGCCAAATTGATTATTGTAAGCTATATACTGTTTTTTGTGGTACTAGAAAGATACCAGATATACATTGTGATAGCTGGCACTGTAAGGGTGACCTCCAGGGTGGCAGATTTGAGTCATGCAGCTAGCAGCAGGGAATCCAAAGTATATTAGCAAGTAGACAAAGATACATGCAGTAACTAATCACCTAGCAGAGAGGAATCCAAAGAGAACAAGTGTAAGGATCTTCACTGCTTGATGCAGCATATCAGTGGGTGGCAGAGGCTTGGAAATGACTGTACAGAAGGTCAGAGCTAGCCCTAACCCTAGAAAGGTGATTGGTGAGGTAATACAAAAAGTTCTGTGGGTCTCCAGAGATTTCCAGAGTTCTGGAATGAGCCTCAGAGACATCGAACAAGCTGCAGAAATGCTGGGAACAGTCATGGAGGTCAGAAATGGACATCCCCTGACATCACCCCCCCTCTAGCATGCAGCATAAGTTCCTAATTGCTCTGTTCACTGGTGAAATGGGATAGATTCCTCATATAGCACCTGGAGTGTCTGGGTGCTTCCTGTGGAATTCCTTGATAAGCTCTGGGGCATGTACATTCTCCTGTGGTTCCCAGGAGATGTCCTCAATCCCATAGCCCTTTCACTTCACCTTGTATTGTAGTTGTTGCCAGAATAAACAACTATTCAGGATTTCCTCCACCTTGTACTCCTCATTGCTGTTGACCACTACTGGAGGTGGCATGGGTGGTGGAAATTATCCCAGAATAGGATCCCTTGGGGCTGGAGTCAATTTGACCATGTTGAACAGCAGATGATACTGGTGCATCCCCACAGGAAGCCAGAGTTGGTAGGCTAGGGGCCCTACATGTCATTCCACTGTCAAAGGTCCCAATTGGCAGTGCAACAGCTTTTTCAAAGGTTAAGTAGTTATAATATCAAAGGCATCCAGGTAGACTCAATCCCTGGGCTAATACTTGTGCTCCAGGGTCCTTCCATGGTCATAGTATCATGCCATGTCATCCATTGCCTTTGCCAGAGCTGCTTGGGCCTCCTCCTATGACTTCTTCATCCTGTCCACAAACTTGTTTACTGCTTCAGTCTCTGAGGGCTGGGCCCAGGGTTCAAAGCCCATGTGCAGGCACCATGTGTCAAGGAAGAATGGGGAAAATTGGGTGGAAGTGTGAATGTGGTTGTTGTATTGGAACTTAGTGTCAGGAAGGAGTTTGTCCTAGTCATCCTGGTGCTCATTGCAGAAGGGGTGGAGGTACTGCTCCAACTCCTGGTTTATGTGTTTGGTCTGGCTGTCAGACTGCAGGTGGTAGGTGGTGGAGGTGTGAAGCTTTATGCCAAGTAGTCCATAGAGTGTCCTGGTGAAGTTTGCTACAAGTTGTGGCCTCTGGTCAGAGATGTAGGTGTCAGAGAGGCTGTGGAGCTTCCAGACATTCCTCCAGTACAGGTTTGTAGTGCTCATGGCAGAGCGAGTAGTGTGAGTTGGAATGAAGTGCACTCACTTGCCATACAGGTCTACCATTATCATGATTGCATCATAACCATGGGCATTGAGGAGCTCTACAATGAAGTCCACAGAGGCAATGCTTTATTGCTCTGTAGGCACAGGCAACAAGTGTAGCTATCCAGAGGGGAGGCAGTGCTGGGGCTTGGTCCCAAGATAGAGACCACATGTACTAGTGTAGGACCCAATATACCAGGACATCTGGGGCCACTGGTAATTCCATGATACCAGCTCCAACATCTTCAATTGTCTGGGGCAGCAATGCAGGAGTTGTGCTGTTGCTCTACAATCCTCTGGCAGAGCTCCAGGATGTTGGGTACATAGATATAATCCCTGAAGGTCAAGATCCCATCCCAGAGGGCCCATTTGTCCACATGGACCAATTTAGCACCAGTGGTACATCCAAACTTTAGTGCCCAAGCTGCCTGAGTGACAAGTTCTTCCTGCTGACCATCCTGGTTACCCTGCTGGATTTCTCAGAGGATGTCCACTTCTGCTTCCTCAACAGCTAGGCCTTCCATGGCTTGGATTGCACACAGCTTGGGCTGGAAGAGCACAATGTTGCTGTTGTCCTCTCCCCCAGTGCCATGGTCCACTCTCCAGGACAGGGCATCTGGTTTTCCCATACTTCAGCTGGGTCTGTGGTGCAGTGAGAAGTCAAAATTGGCTAGGTAGAGGGACCATCATGCCTGTTGGCAGTTGAGCTTCTTGGCTGCCTGGAAATATTTGAGGTTCTTGTGATCTTTCCAGACTTTGAACTTATGCTGTGCACCTTCCAGGAAGTGCTGTCACTCCTTGAATGACCAAATGATGGCCAGCATCTCCTTGCTATGAATCTTGTAGTTCCACTCTACTACATTCAGGCTCTTGATGTAGAAGGCCATCAGATGCCACTTCCCATCCTCTAGAGACTGCTGTAAAAGAATGGCCCCAGTGGCAAAGTCAGAGCTGTCAGCTTCTACTTGGAAAGGAGAGTCATTGTCCAGGAAGAGGAGGATGAGTCCTGAGGTCACAGCACACTTGAGGGTGTCAAAGGCCGTCTACTCTAGAGGCCCCCAACTCCATGCAACATCCTTCCTGGTGAGGTCAAATGGCAGATGGGCATGATGCAAGAAGTCCTGAATGAATCTCCATTAGAAGTTTGCAAAGCCAAGGAATGCCTGCACCTCCTTCTTGTTCTTGGGCTCCAGCCACTCTGCCATGCCTGCTACCTTCACTGGGTCCATCTCTGCAGCTCCATGCAAGATGATCAGGCCAAGATACTAGATCTGGGTCTGCTCAAACTCATACTTCTCTGGTTTGAAGTAGAGCTGGTGCTGGCAGACATTCCAAGACAAGGCAGGTGATGTGGCAGTGCTCTTCCAGCATTTTGGTGTAGATGAGAATGTTGTCAAGGTATACACACAGTACACCTTCTGTGATGAGGTCTTGGAAGATGTCATTCATCATTGTCTGGAAAGTGGCTGGGCTGTTGGTGAGTCCAGAGAACATGACAAGAGGTTCAAATAATCCCTGGTTGGTCCAGAAGGCAGCCTTCCATTGATCTCCCTCCTGGATACACACATTGTTGTAGCCCCACCAGACATCCAGTTTGGTAAAGTATTGCACACCCTGGAGGTTGTTGATGAGCTCAGAGATGAGGGGGAGGGGGTAGTGGTTCTTTACTGTCATGGTGTTGAGAACCTGGTAATCCTGAACCAGTCAGAGCAAGCTGTCTTTCTTCTTGATGAAGAAGACTGGAGAAGCCATCAGAGATTTGGAAGGGCATGTGTGACCAGAGTCCAGATTTTCTTGCAGGAAGACATCAAGTTCATCCTGCTCTCTAAGTGCTAATGGGTAGACCTTACAGCTGGCAGGCATGGAGTTGGGCAGTAGTTCAATGGTGTGGTCCCACTGCTTGTGCTTGGGGAGTGAGTTGAACAAGGCCTTGGAGGACATATCCTTGAACACATGGAGATAGGGGGGTATGATATCCTGGAACTTTCAGAGTGCATAGTTGGCAGCCAATGCCTGGGCCAGCTGCTGGGATGTGGTCTGACTAGCATGGATCTCCATGATAGAGGGCAGTGGACATAAAGTGGTGGCAGTCCTCCATTTCTACAACTTCCTCCAGGAGCTCTGATTCATGTACACTGCCAAACTCCTCTCTGCTTTCCTCCTTTAGGGCTCTGCCACTACTCTGGTTGTCCTTGTAGAGGGCCTCTCTGTGGGGGAACACCAGGGGCAGGGGATCCAGGAGGTCCAGGTTGGCAAAGGGGAGAGGCCCTGCAGGATATGCAGAGATGGCTGTGTGCTCTCAAACTCAAGCTTTGTGTTCTTCCTTGGCCTTGGTGGTGCAGGCAGAGCACTTCCAAGGGCACCTGCTCATTATTACCTTGCCCTTGGTCCAATCTACTTCAGGATTGTGCTTGCAGAGCCATGTGAAACTGAGGATCATATTCTGTCTGCCCAAGCTAGTGACAGCAAAGACTGCATGCTCCATGTGGTTTTGATAACAGAGGACAAGGTCAACTATGGAGCTGATGGCACCTGCTTTGTTGGGCATTCTGTTAATGTTAAAGACTGAAATGGGCCTGGGAAGTGGCTGTGTGGTCAGACCATGGCACTTGACAAACTCCAAGTCCAAGAACAGTCTCATTGCTCCACTATCTAGGAGAGCAGTGACTCTGCAGGTTTGCTGTGTGTCCATGGTCTCTATCTCCACATCAAGGTACAGGGAGTTGGCAGACAGGCTTGAAGCCATTATGTACTGCCAGGGCATTTGGTGCACCCAGGCAGGGTGGCACTGGTGAACCCTAGCTGGCATCAGGGGACTTGGCTGGGGCTCCAGAGTTGGTATTTGTATGTCTGGAGGAGAACATTGAGGTTCTTCTGTCTTAGAATGAGAGGCATTGGAAAAGACAATTTCATTTTTTAACTACAGACATGAGAACCTGTGAGTACCCAGCAATGGAGGTGTACACCTCATCCATCACTTGACCAAAAATCCTCCTCCAGTTCTAGGAGTGACATGCAAGTGCTGATTTCCTCCAGGATCAACTCTGGCATTGGCTCATCTGGCAATGGAGCTCTAGCAATGTCCTTTGTGGCCAGCAGTTGCAGAATCAGTTCTTCCTGCTCTGCTCTAGAGAGGTAATGCACTTTTAGACCCAAGCGGCAGTGTCTTGTGAAGTGCCCAGGCTTCTGATATCTCTGGCACAGTAGTGGCACAGTGTGGAGCTGTCAGGCTGTGTCCACATTCATGGGGATGCCCAGTAGTAAAGGGTGTGGTGCAGAAATGGCTGGAGCAGGGGCAGGTGTCAGGCAAACAGGTGCAGGGTACCAGAAGCTGGCAATTGGTGCAGAGTGCAGTGTGGGGTGCATGCAGTGGAGCTCACATCAAATCTCCATAAGTTGCCACTGATCCCAGGCTACCTCATACTACAAAGCAATCCTTTTGTCATCTGGGTGGCCCTCTGCAAGATTGTCAATGCATTCCACCAGCATAGAGTGCAGGCCATCCTAGAACATGAGGCATAACTGAAGGCCATCAGGGTAGGTGGCTTGCTTGACCAGTGCCCAGAAGGAGTCAATATACTTGTCCAGTGTTTGCTTCTCTTGCCCATATAGCTCCCTGTCACATAGTGCCAGGTGGCAGTTTTGATGGGGTCTAGTGGAAAAAACTCTGCCTGGAAGTCCTTCTTGAAGGCAGCCTAGTCTGAGAAACTTCCAACACCTCTGGAGCAATGGAAGACTTGCAACACATAGGTAGAGGCATGTCCAGTCTTCATGTATGGCAGCACCCAGGCTATTTTCAACATGTCAGAGTCAAAGGTATCTGTCAGGGGATGTTCCACTTGTTTCCTCTTCTCCTCCTCCAGTTCCTGTCAGATCCTCTCCACTATAGTTTTTCTTTATTCTCCTTCTCTTTCCCTATCTATTGAGTGCTAGTTTTAGCCCTCAGGTTGCACTGGTTCTCTGTCCATAATTCAGACAAGTGTTGCCCCTGTGATGTATATGCTTGGGTCATGTGACTGACCAACTAGTCAATTGGTCACATAATTGGTTGACCTGTCAATGCATGTGACTTGGTCATGTGAATTCCAGTAAATTTTCCAAACACTGGCATTGGGGATCCTCAGAGTTATTCTCTTTGGATTTCCCTCTGCCAGGTGAGTAGCTAAAATGCTAAAACTTCTTGTAGATACTGAATAGACTTTGGATCTCCCTCTGCCAGTTGTGTGATTGAGCCACAGCCTCCAGAGGTTGCCCTTACAGCAGAACAAGTCTCTAGACTTGGTCTGGGAGCCCTCTCTGATTACCTGAGCTTCTACTTAGTTCCTCAACAGGTCTCTCCCCCACCAGTGCCTTAATACCCCCTGTGCTCTGCCTATGACCCAGCCAACCACTCCAGCACTTCCTCTTGACACTTCAAGCCTCCAGGACAATGCCTGGAGTTGTTTGTTGTCTCTAGAGACACAGGTTCAACTTACCCAAGCCTCCCTTACTTTCCACATGGCTGAACTCACCAGACTCTGTCAAACTACTGAAGCAGTGTCTCTTTCTCTCCAAGCCCTTTTGGAATGTCTTCTCCTTGCTCCTACCACACCTTCTATGCCCTCAGCAGATGCAGAATGGTTTGTGTCTGCACCTAGCTCAGGCTTTCTGGCTCCAGCTGCTGCAGAATGGTTTGCATCTGCATCTGGCTTAGGCCCTTCAGCTCCTCATTCCAAACTATCTCATCCTGCACTCCCTGATGTATATGATGGAGATTGTAAGGTTGAATAACATTTCCTCCAGTCCTGTATCACCTATATCCAGCTGAGCAGTGAAGCCTTCACCTCAGATGCCTTGAAAATTGCTTGGGTTCTCTCCTACATGAAGGCTGGCCAAGCTTCATACTATGCCCTGTGTATCTTTTGATGCCTGGGAGGAGTTGAGAGTTTCTCTGGCTGGATGGAGTTCAAGAAGGAGTTCTGAGCAGAGTTCTTTCCCCTTGACCCTGCCAAAACAGCAGCTCTTTCCCTTTGAGACTGAACCCAGTATGGTTAAGGAAAGCAGTCCCTCAACAAGTATGTTGACTCTTTTTGTGCCTTAGTTGAACAGGCTGAATATCTGGACAGCCTGCAACTTTGCCTAACCTTCTGTGATGGACTCCACCCTTCTCTCATAGATTGCATTGACAGTATAGCAGAGGGGTGCCCAGATGATGAGCATGTCAATACCTAGTACAATGGAACTGCAACATGAGTTGTGGCAGACACAATTCTCAACTTTTCCTTTCTCTTGTAGAGGGTTCACCCCCCAAGCTCCCCCATTCACACCTGCGCTAGCATCTGCACAAGCAGGTGCAACTCCTCCCTTCACACCTCACCTTGCCCCTTTGCACTCCCTACCCTAAGGAGTCCCAATGGATATTGATGCCTCCAAGCAGTGGCCCTCTACTCCCCTGTTGTGTTGATGCTGTGGAAAGGCTGGTCACTTTGCCTGCTACTGTCTCCAAGGACTAGAAGTCCCTACCTGTCAGCATCAGAGCAGGAAGAGCTGCTCATCCAACTCCTTGCAGCTCAGGACACAAAGGGAACTCCCTCTCCAGACACACCTATAGCTGTTCAGTCTGATAAAGTGGCCAATGTTTTGGAGAAGGTTCCTATAGAATCTGAGGAATTTTAAAAGGACAGTGGATAACTGTACACCCCCATTGCTTAGTGTCAATTGTTTTGCCTCACTGTTTGTAGAATCAAATACATCTGTTGCTGTTGTTGATACTACACCTAAAACAATAAGCCCTCCTCAGATGTACAAACTCCTTCTCCAGCTAAAGTCTCTGCTGGAAACACACCTCCTAGCCCATGCCTCCAGATTCCTGCATAGGAACACCACCTCCCCCATTGTTATGTTGTGGCTTCCACTCCTTCTACCAACCCCCTGAAGCTACAGGTGGAAATTGAGATGACAGACACCCAGCAGATCCACAGTGTGGTTGCCCTTGACAGTGGTGCAACAGGCCTCTTCCTTAACACTGACTACATGCAACAACACTGCCTTACCACCCACTCCCTTTCCTCTCCTATCCCTGTATATAATGTTGATGGCACACTCAATGAAGCTGGCTCTATTTGCTCCATAGTGGACCTAGTCCTCCACTACCAAGACCACTCAGAACAAGCTGCTTTTGCCATCACTAGTTTGGGAAAACAAGACATGATTTTGGGGTTCACCTGGCTATGTGAGCACAACCCAGAGATTGACTGGACTAAGGGTAAGGTGAAGATGAGTTGTTGCCCCTGTTGCTGCACTGCCTGTGTAGAAGAGGCCTATAAGGAGCAGAGAGCCAAGGTTTGTGAGTGTGCTGCTGTGTGTGCTTGTCATGCTGGGCATCTTCCCTATGCTGATCTTGACCTCTTGAGTCCCCCCCTCTGGCATTCCCTCATAGAGAGGCCCTCTATGAGGATGTCTGAGGTGTTGGGTGTGAATCTTCAGAGGAAGAGGGAGGTGATGGAGAATGGACCAGTACTCCAAATGCAGAGTTTCCAGATGAGACCATAGAGGTGGGTGATAGGATCTATGCTACAACCCTCTGCCCCCCCTCCTACAGTGGCAGAGATTTGGGCCAGTCAGACTACTTCTCAATATTTGGCTGAGGCATTTGCAGCAAATTCACAGCCCAAGTCTTCCCATAGCACCATTCCTAATCATCTCTCTGACTTTGAGGATGTATTCTTCAAGGCCTCCTTCAATTCACTTCCAGAGCACAAGCAGTGGGATCATGCAATTGAGCTGATACCAGATGCTGAACCCTCTAGCTGCAAGGTCTATTCACTTGCACCTTGTGAGCAGGATGAGCTGGACACTTTTCTGTAGGAGAATCTTAGCTCAGGATGAATATGACCCTCCAAGTCTCCAATGGCCTCCCCAGTCTTCTTTATTAAGAAGAAGGATGGGTCTCTTCATCTGGTTCAGGATTATTGTGTCCTGAATGCGATGACAGTGAAGAATTGCTATTCTTTGCCACTCATCTCAGAACTTGTCAACAACCTTTGAGGTGCATGCTACTTCACGAAGTTGGATGTCCATTGGGGCTACAACAATGTACACATCAAAGAAGGGGATGAGTGGAAGGCAGCATTCTGAACTAATCATGGACTCTTTGAACCTCTGGTGATGTTCTTTGGTCTCACCAATAGCCCAGCCACCTTCCAGACTATGATGAATGACATTTTCCATGATCTAATTGCAGAAGGTGTTGTCTACATGTATCTTGACAATATCCTCATCTACACAATAACTCTGGAGGAGCATCACTGGGTCACACTATGAAAATTATTCCTTAAATAGAATTAAAAAGTAAAAATATATAAAGATTAAAATAATATTACACATTGTCTTGAAATGCCTCTGCCAACACCAGCTCTATTTAAAGCCTGAGAAGTGCAAATTTGAACAGACTAAAGTGGAGTACCTGGGTTTGATCATTTTGCATGGAATGGCTGAGATGGACCCCATTAAAGTGGCAGGTGTAGCAGAGTGGCCTGAGCCAAGGAACAAGAAGGAAGTTCAGGCCTTTCTTGGATTTGTCAATTTCTATCAGAGGTTCATACAGAACTTCTCCCACCAGGCATGTCCCCTCTTCAACCCCACAGTTAAGGATACAGCATAGTGGTGGGAGCCTCTACAGCAAGCTGCCTTTGATGCTCTCAAATGAGCTGTGACCTCAAAGCCCATCCTCCTATTCCCTGATGATAACTCTCCATTCCATGTGGAAGCTAATAGCTCAGACTTTGCTACAGGGGCAGTCCTCTCCCAGCAGTTCAAGGAGGATGGCAAATGGCATCCAGTAGCCTTCTACTCCAAAAGCCTTAATGTGGTGGAACAGAACTACAAGATCCATGACAAGGAGATGTTGGCAATTATTTGGTCCTTTGAAGAATGGCAGCATTTCCTTGAGAGTGCATGGCATAAGTTTGAAGTCTGGACACACCTCAAGAACCTGGAGTACTTCTGCTCTGCTAAGAAGCTCAATCAATGTCAAGCTTGGTGGTCTTTGTATCTGGCCAACTTTGACTTCTCACTGCACCACAAACCAGAACAGACCATGGGCAAACCAGATGCACTGTCCAGATGGGCTGACCACAGCACTGGAGCAGGAAATAACAACAACATTGTTCTCCTCAAGCCAGAGCTCTTTGCCATCTATGCACTAGAAGGGATTGTGGTTCAAGGGAATGAGGCAAACATCCTTAGAGGCATCAGAAGAGGGAACTGGGAGGGTGCACAGGAAGATGCAGTTTCCCAGGCAGCACAGGCTTGATGGGCAAGTGGAGTCAAGTCAGTGCATGCAGATGAGTAGGGTCTTCAGGATGGGCTTTTGACCTTCAGAGAATGCATTTATGTGCCTAACATTTCCAAACTTCACTGGCACATTGTAGAACAACATCATGACTCCAGGGTGGCTGGACATCCCAGAAGGTGGAAGATGCTGGAGCTGGTATCCTGGAACTATTGGTGGCCACAGATCTCCCAATATGTAGGCACCTACACTAGCACCTGCTACCTCTGTCTCTGCACCAAGCCTCAGCACCAAGCACCCACTCCCTATTCCAGCTGCTCACTAGAGTGTCACTTCAGTGGATTTCATTGTGGAACTCCCAGATGCTCATGGGTATGATGCTGTGATGACAGTAGTGGACCTCTATGGCAAACAGGCTCACTTCATACCTACCCACACCATATGCTCTGCCTTGGGAGTGGCCAGCCTGTATAGAAAGAATGTCTGGAAACTCCATAGTCTGTCAGATGGGTATGTCTCTGACTGGGGCCCTCAGTTTGTGGCAGAATTCACTTGAGAACTGTATTGCCTGCTAGGCATGAAGCTCCATACCACCATGGCCTATTACCCTCAGTTGGATGGGCAGACAGAATGTGTTAACCAGGAACTGGAACAATATCTCTGCCTATTTTGTAATGAGAGGCAGGATGACTGGGATGAGCTGCTGCCAGATGCAGAATTCCAATACAACAACCACATTCACTCTTCCATACAGATGACTCCATTCTTCCTGGACATTGGCAGGCACTCTTGCATGGGATTTGAACCTTGGGCATGCCCCTTAGAGAATGACTCTGACAACAAGTTTGTGGATCAGATGAGGAAGGCATATGAGGAGGCAAAAGCTGCATTGGTGAAGACCAAGGAAGACATGGCATGGTACTATGATTGCAGATGGACACTTGCCCCCAGTTTACAAGCCCAGGGACCATGTGTACTTGGATAGCTCAGACATTAAGACAACAAGGCCATCCCAGAAGCTGTCACATTGTCATCTTGGCCCCTTCACAATGGAGAAGAAGGTAGGGCCTTTGGCATACCAACTGAAACTCCCAGCAGGCCTCCACCAACTGCATCCAGTCTTCAATGTGGTCAAGTTATTTCCAGCTTCAGAGGATCCAATCTCAGGCCATCACCCTAAGCCACCCCCACCACCAGTCCTGGTCAATGATGAGGAGGAGTATGAGGTGGAGGAAATCTTGGACAGCAGGGTATTCTGAGGAAAGTTGCAGTTCAAGGTAAAATGGAAGGGATATGGCATTGAGGACATCTCTTGAGAACCACAAGGTAATGTTCATGCATTAGGCTTGGTCCAGGACTTCTACCATAGGCATCCCAATGCCCCAGAAGCTATTTGAGGCATCTACCCTATTTTACCAGCTGACCAGACAATTCATGACTTCTTCTACCTAGTGTGTTGAGGCATCCTAGAGGGGGGGTGATGTCAGGGGATGTCCCACTTGTTTCCCCTTCTCCTTCTCCAGTTCTTGTCAGATTTCCCCTGCTATAGTTTTTCTTTATTCTTCTTTGTTTTCCCTATCTATTGGTCCTAGTTTCAGCCCTCAGGCTGCACCAGTTTTCTATCAATAATTCAGACAAGTGTGGCCCCTTTGACACTGCCACCAGCTTATGTAACTGCTGACCAATTGCTAACACATCACTTTTGTCTTTTTTCTCTGTCATACTGTACAGTTGTTTCTCATGCTTCTGAAGCCTCTGAAGCATCACACCTGGCCTAGGAAATCCCCAGACTTGTTCTCTTTGGATTTCCCTTTGGTTATCTCAGTAGACACTGTACAGTACTGAATAGACTTTGGATTTCCCTTTGCTAGCTGTGTGATTTAGCCACAGCCTCCAGAGGTTGCCCTTACAGCCCCACTCCCATCACTTGCATGGCTTCTGCTTATTCCACACCTTCTGTATTTGCCTCCAGACTTGTACCTGTGCCTTCCCCAAATCTGACCTTTCTTTGTGTCTTGTCTTAGACTCTCATGGACCACCCTAGACTTGCTCAGACCATTCCTCTTGGCATACTTTTGCAAGTATATAAAGTCCAGACCTCCCTGGAGCACTAAATTATAAGGACAGGACATCACATGCACCTAGTAAGGACTTGCCCAGTTAGGCTGAGCCCCCATAGTCAGCAGAATCTGACACAAGGTGCAGATCATGGTGGCAAAGGATGCCATGAATTGGCCAGTGCTACTTGTGCAAGACAAGGAATGTCTTGTCACTTAAGTTGATGTCAACAGCTACAAGGCATGGACATTGTAAGAGTTAGAGAGTACTACCTCCTGCCTCACACCATTGTTTGCACATGTGACTGGAATACATGTGGGCCCATTGGCCACACCAATCACCCAGCAGGTGAGGACAATTGGAAGTTGTTCCATTGTAAACTATAGGACCAGGGTGACTATGAAGGACCCTGGCAAGTATTGCAAGATCTATGTGGACATTGCTAACTTTGATTGCTATAACATGAAAGTAGGGACACCATTCATGAAGGCACATAATGTCCTCCTGGACTTTCAGAATGACCAAGTAGTCATTGATAGGGCAGTTACTCCAGCTCATAAACTGGAGCTGGAGGATGTGGATGGATGCACACAATGCTTCTGTACAGTGGAGAAGCAGTGTGACAAGCAGCTCTGATTGCCCACCATAGAAGAGGCAGAGGATGAAGACAAGGTTCAGGTAGTTGATAGCCCTCCCAACCATCACCCATCCCTGCTGGTCCTGGAGGAAGAGTATTAAAGTACTCTTCAAGAGGGGGAGAGAATACCACAGCCCTCCAATTGCATCAAAACCAGCTGTACAATTACCTTTAAAAGTGGAGATAGTCCAGCAGTCAGACCAGAAGGATTGGACTGACCCTTCCACAGCAAGGCAACAAAGAATTTGGGACAGACCAATCTCAAAGCCAATCCTTAAATGAGCATATGACTTGCATGCACCATCAGAATGGAATCAGGTCATTGTAGACCTGACATAGCAATGAATGATAAGATGAGTGCCAGCCCTGGACTGAGAACTGGTGCAACAAGGAACAAGTCCTTCAGTGCCTATCACAGGAGAAAGAGAGAAACTAATAAACAAGCTATGTATAGTGTATCAGTGCAGGTATAAGATTAAAACCTAGCTAGAAAGTGGACTTACTCCTTTAGTGTCTGTTGCAGGAGAAAGAAAACAACTGAAGGAGCAATGCCATGTCAATGTGTATCTAATAATTGGACACATGACTATGTACAGCAGCTCAGAAAACTGTCCCAATGTTTTATATTTTTTGAAAGATGACATTGGCATGAAGGTTTGGAAGTATTCAAAATTCTAGTTAAATCATGTAAAATACTATGGCATCATAGCTACAAATTTCATTTTAGCTTATGTAATTCAAAACTAAACTGATGGAGTAATGACCATTTTAAAATATTCACTCATTGGAACAGTTTTTGAGCATCTCTAATTTTGGTATTTAGTACTTTGTATGTCCTCCATTTGCCTTAGTAACTGCTTGAATCCTTCAAGACATGCTTTCTATCAGTCTTTGGCATATCTCTGCTGGTATTCCATCCCACTCCTTTGCATCCCTCTCCCACAACTCATGTACACCATGAGGAGGTATTTCCTACTGCTTAAGCTGCTTCTTGAGGTACTCATAGAGGTGTTCAATAGGGTTAAGATCAAGGAATTGGGCTGACCACAAAAGGGGATCAAAGTTGTTGTCTTCAAACCACTTGTTTGCCTTCTTGGAGTTGTGTTTGGGGTCATTGTCCTGTTGAAAGTAGTGGGCACCCTCCTCCATCTCCAATTTTCAAAGCTCTTGTTCACTCTGTCATACAAAATTTCACAGTACTGCTCTGCATTCATGATCCTCACCAACTCTACCAGCTTTCCTACCCCATTCAACCCATTCAGCCCCATACCATGATATCATTTCCTCCTCCATGTTTCACAGTAGGTGTAGTGGTTTGGTTTGAAATGCCTTCTCCTCATAGCTTTCACACATACTGCTTTCCACTCAACCCAATCCTTTTAATCTTTGTCTCATCTGTACACAACACTCTTTTCCAGTCCTCCACAGTCCAGTTCTGATGCTCCTGAGCCCATTTAAGTTGTAGTTGCCAATGCTAGCTTTGAGCATAGGAACTTTCCTCTTTGTAGCAGACCAATACCCCTCCTCCTTAGCACATTCTGGACACTCTGAGGAGAGACAGGGTTGAAAATGATGTTGTTGATAAAATTGGTGGCCTGAATAGCTGTATTGAGTCTCCCAATTGATTTTGTTGAACAATAGCCTGTTTATCACATGGAGTAAGCTTAGCTGGATGGCCTCCAGGATGGTTTTCCTTGTCCACCTCTGACTCTCTGCCAATCCTCCCAATAGTAGACTTACTAGACAAGCATTAGCCTCAATCTGATGCAGAGAATACTCTTGAGCAAGGAGAGAAGCAACAGTAGAGCATTGTGCAGGAGAAGTAGCTTTTATGATGGTGGTTGAAGGTCAACATGTGGTTCAACTGACTTGAACCATTCCCAAATATAACCAAACATGGTCACATGACTCTGTTGATATTTCCACATACAACTTACTCTTTATTTCTGACTAAAATAGAAATAAACCTGCAAAATTAGAGATGCTCAAAAAACTGTCCCAATGAGTGAATATTTTAAAATGGCCATTACTCCATGAGTGTTGGTTTGAATTACATAAATAAAATGAAATTTGTAGCTATGATGTCATAGTATTTTACATGATTTAACGAGAATTTTGAATACTTCCAATCCTTCATGCCAATGTCATCTTTCAAGAAATATAAAACATTGGGACAGTTTTTTGAGCCACTGTAGTTACTGAAAATAGATATCTTTGTCTGACACAACCCCATCAGTGATGAAGTAGGCACAAAAAAAAAATTAAAAGAAGAGTCAAGGTAAAGAGACAATACCAAGAGCTATAATGGAATTCTTTGTTGAATGGTTCAGTAAGAATATATTGGCCTAAAGTAAACAAATCAGGCATAATCAGAAATAATCTGGTAAGTGACAGAATCAGAGCCTCAATCAGCATCCACAGCACCAAAATCAGCTGGTAGAATGAGTCAAGCAGGAGAGTTGAGAGGACAAGTGAAATTGTATTCCAGAACAAAATCTTGAATACCAGAAAGGTATCTTAAAACATGCTTTGCAACTAAGAGATGTTTGCAGGTAGGATTTGCATCATACTGGCCAGGAGACATTGCTGTAAACACCAGTTGTGTCTAGTGCACAGGCTCAAGTATAATATCAATCCTACAAGTTGATAATGGAGTGGACATCTTCATCTGCAATATTAGGTAAAAATTTTGGTCATGGTTCTGGTAGATCTTTGATTTTGGGAATGAGTGGAAGTGAGGGTGGAGAGACACTGAGAAGATGATATGTAGTGAGGAGATCAAGAATGTAGCCCTTCTGCAATAATCATAATTTTTTCTGAGAATGATGACAATCTATACTGACACCAACATAGAGATTGCTTGCACCTGAGTCTTTCACTTCAAAACACAAGGCTAATAGTAGCAACAGAGATGAGACTGGGAAACAGAGAGAAACATGAGACACAAGTAATCAAGTAAAGTAAGATCAAGACTAAGGTAACAGATGCTACTCTACATCTTTATCTACTAGCTACTGGGCCTCCTCTGAGGGTTGAGGGCACAACAGCAGGGCTCATTGGAGCTGCACAGAGTTGACAGGTGTTGGCTCTGATTGGAGGGCAGGCTGTGGTGACACTCTGATGGGAACACAGTCTGTCCCATAGTCATTGGAGAACTCCAGAGTGGTCATGTGGGCTGTTGGGGTGGTTGAGTGACATATGTCTGTGCCAAGGGAAGTGTCAGAGATGCTCAGGGGCCTTATAGGCAAGAGGAGGAGCTGAGGAGGCCCACAGGGGATGTGCTGGGGTTTGCCAGGAGGTCATTGGGGTTTGCTGAGGAAACATCAGAGTTAGCCAGGATGGACACTGTGAATCAACAAAGGCTGGGGTCAGTTGGGGGAAGCATTGGGGAAGGCTCTGGGGAGGCAGGGTGTCCTGGGAAAAGGTCCAGAGGTGTGGGAGTGGGTTGTGACAATGGTGAGATCAGATGATTGGGCAGGGCAGTTAGGAAAGGGAGTCAGGGATGGGGCAAGGGACTATGGAGGGTTGTGACAAGTTCTCTCATGCATATACTTTGTCAAAACCATATGTATAGTGCTGTCCAAAGCAATGATCAACCATCACTTGTATGCAGGGCACAGCTTTTGCCAGGGTGCAGCATTTGCAGCAGCCACATGTGGGTATTTGGACCACAAAATTTAGCTACTGAAATGTTGGTGCTGTCACAACCCACTCCCTGGACCCCCAGACATTGTTCCCAGCCTGCTTGCCTCCCCAGAGTCACCTCCAATGCCCCATTGAACTCCCCAACTATTGTCTACCCTCCACACCCACCCCAGGTAACTCTGTGCTTCTCCAGTAAACCCTGATGGCCCCTGGGCTAACTCTGATGCCTTCTCCACAGCCATCAATGCTTCCCTTGACTCTCCTGAGCCCCTGGAACCCTCCCCCACCATCCCTGGCCCTGTCATGCATCTCTGGCTCACCACCCTGATTCACCCAACCTACTCTGGAGCATCACAACAACCCCAGAGCAACCCACATCCCCAGCTGATCCCATCAGAATATTGCTGCAGCCCACCCCTCAATTGCACCTGACACCCATCAACTCTGCATGGCTCTGTCAAGCTCCACTGCCACACCCACTGCCCCCCAGAGCTCTCCAGTAGTCAGTATATAATCCATAGAGTAGCACCTCTAGTCTTGATATTGCATTAACTGGTTACTTGTGTCTCATATTTCTTTCTGTCTCTGTTTCTATCCTTAGCCTCAAATCTATCTCTTTTCTCCAGTCTCATCTCATCTCACTTCCGTCTTGTCTCAATTGTCTCTATTTTCCTTTGTTTCTCTAAGTTCTTTTCATCTCTGACATTAGTACAAACTCTGTGCACACACTATGACCTCTGAACATTCTTATGACACTCTGGACCTTGCCCTTTGCTCAGCCCTGGAACCCATCAAGTCTTGATTGATCCCCCATCAAACTCCAGCTCCACTCCCATCATTTGCAAAGCCTCTGCTTGCCCCGCAGTCTATTTGCATGCCTACAGACTTGTTCCTGATGCCTGCCCAAGCCCAACATTTAACATACTTGGTCTTAGACTTCTCCAGACCACTCAGGACTTGCTCAGGCCACTCCCCATGACTTCTCCTCACAAGTCCCTCCAGTCCATGACAACCCTGGAGCACTAGGCTATAAGTGCAGGACATTGCATCTGCCTAGTAAGGACTCACCCAGTGTAGCTGAGCCCCCATAGTCAGCAGAATCTGACAGGTGCAGCTGTACATAGAAAATGATCTGGCAAGGATTCTTCACCTGTTTTCCCTGCTCCACATGGCCAACACTCATCCTGTCCCTTTTTCATCTCCAGCTCTGTACCACTACACATTTCGGGCTTGAGTTTTTGGCCCTCTCTCTTAGAAGAGGGAACTAGCACTGGGAATTCTCAGGATTCAAAAAATCTCATTCTTTCCTGCAATGCATGGCCCCCCCTTACTAAGCTTCCTATCATCAAAATCTTCCTAGTCTCACTTATTTCTCAGTTTTCTCTCTTACTCTCTCCCCTTGCCTCCCACACTCAGTCAACAGCTTCAAATTGACTCAATATGTGTCCTGGCAGCCATGTAATGAACATGTATAATATTATTTTATAAATGATATACAATGCTCCCAGTTACAATACTCCAGAAGCAACAGACATTACTCCATCAGTGGAATGCTCAGTCAATGGCCCAGGCTCCATCTTCCATGGGCATAATGGTACCCCATCAGCAAAGGTTCAAACATTAAATTTGCAATGTTTGATGGAATGGACTTCTTGTGGAAGTTTGGTATGTTTTCCTCTGTAGCATGAGTCAAAGCTTGTTTGACTTTGAAAAATGTAACATTGCCATTACATGACTTGCACTCACAGCGCCCGGCATGCAAGCCAAAACCAGTCAATTGGGGTTGGCTACATGTATGCACGAAAGTCAGGCAAGTCTGTCTTACATATTTGTAGATACATTGATCAGGTAACTGACACTACTACATATGATACTATAGTAAATATTAATATTAATATTATAATATGTGCTCAAAATGGATGCGCCGTTCCATAATCGCCAGTTTCCTTCCTACAGTCATTCTTGTGGCGCTTCCAATCAACCTTCTGGCACTCCCTTGAGCAATACTTGACTTTCTGACATCCAGAACAGACTCGCAAGTCGACTTCACCATTTAATCCACAAGTCACGCATTTCCAAGAGGCTTCACGAGCGACCTGTTTATCCCCTAATCGCAAGTCAGATCATATCAGTACCGAGCCCTCCTCTTGCCATAGAAGACCTACTACGTTCCACAAGTTTATCAATAAACCGCTTCTTTCGTTCTAAGATTGTCTGGATCAATGCTACAACAGTATCCATATGAAATTGTCCTACTCACCAAAAAACTCTGGGGTTGGTCTACTTCCAAGTGCTGCTTCGATCAAGCTGACCCGGGGGTTGGACACTATATCATGTGTCCATACATTTCTCAGTCTCAACTTGAGTTTGAAGGTATTAAAACACCACTCACTATTCCTTAACAATCTCTCCGAATCCCTCTCAAAGTCAACAAGCCCTTCCCAATCTTCAGATCTATACCACCTCGAATGAACCGATCAATTACTTCCTTCGCGCCTTTACGGACATTAAGCCAGTCCATGTGATTTGCCCCCACCTCAGTCCATATGACCGGCTCTGGCCATTCCTTTTCCTTCGCAACAACCACATCTCCTCTCCATGTCGGCCTCGTTCCAGGGTGTTTTGGATTTATCCCAGCAATACGCGCCATGGCGAGGTTGAGCGGCAGTTTCCAATCAATGTTGAAGTAAATACAGTAGTCGCCTTCGAGCTCCTTGTCAGGCTGGTTCTCGACTGTAAGCAACTGACGCCTTATTCCTTGTTTCAGAGACTTTCCGTAGGTCGATCGGAGATCAACAGCAGTGGTGTAGAGCCCAAAAGGATGCTTTGCACCTGCTTGGTTGAACTCCATACGTGTGATATATGGTTCCTTGCCGTCTGCGGGATAAATAAGAACATCGAGAGAGATTGTATCCAGGGGATGGCGACGCAAAGTCATTGTGAGGAGTGTGGGATGAGGAGGGTGTTCAAGCGTCAATCGATGATCTGTCAGTTTTAAAGCATGTTGCAAGGGGTTTAATTATAATCTCAGTTTCCCAGGCTGAACCTTATCATAAGGCAGTGTCTTTTGACGTTGTATGATTCAGAGTAGATTTGAGATATAGGATATTTCTTGAACTGGCGACCCTTTTGAAGCTTGTTGACAGGTTTTTCTACTATGATCCATGATCAATCTCAGACTCGTCCTATACGCGTCGTTACGCGACTTAGCACATGATACGACCGTCACATGAATGAATGTTCCAAGGACTCTTCTCGGGACCATCACATCCCTTACTTCTGCTAGTTCTGGGAACTTTGACGCGTTTGAAATTTCAGTCTTTGCGTCATGTATGTCTCGTTTATATATCCGATAAGTAGTTGCGCATTTCTGCAATTCCTTCTCATGTGACTTCCAATCAACTTTCTAACCTGCAACTCCGCCATTATCTATGTAAATCCTCAAATTGTGCGTCCACAAGTGGTCTGAGGGGCGGCTCGATCATCCCCTAACGCCAGCATAGACTCATCGTACTCCTCCAATCAATCCACCGCGTGCATTGTCTTTTCTCCAATTGGGTGAATACTACTGGAGCCAAGTGAAATGGACCTAGCTACTATAGCGCTTTGAGGATACTACTGGAGCCAAGTGAAATGGACCTAGCTACTATAGCGCTTTGAGGGGGTTACTGTCCATCATTGTCTCTCACATGACGGTTAGCAGATCCGATGTATCCAAAGTAGTGATCTCAAGCAAAAATAACAGTGGCAGTCTGAATATAGCGTTCAACATAAGCGTGTGGTGACTCATAATCAACGGGTTCCCTTTCCTGGGCATTTGCAGGATAAACAAGACAGAACACATTGATCTAAGTGTCAAGAGGATTCGTTTCATCAATATTACCAAGACTCAATGGGATGCAGTCCCATTCAAACATTTCATGTAAAAGAACCCATACGCCAACCAAAATCAGAGATGAGTTGTCTAAATCATTAGCACCACACCAAGTGTGGGAGGTATATACTATCTATATAGTCTCTATTACTACCTATATATCCATCTAAATACTCCACTACCTCCTCCTCTTCCCCCCCACTTTCCTCAACCTCACCCTCCCGGGCGTAACTTCAACCAACTCATCATCCCCCACATACGCCAGCATCTCCTCAAGCGACATCGCGCGGGGTGGCGAGAGCACGATCTTATCGTCAGCAATGACGCTGCGGATGTTCGTGAGTTGTTTTTTGACACAGGGGTTTAGGTGGAGGTCGAGGGGTTTGGAGGACTCGCCGATTATCATGCCGGGGTAGACTGGGGGGAGAGTCAGCGAACGAGTAGACAAGTAGAGGGAAAGGAGGGGAAACTCGACACGCACCCTGCTCGCCCGGTCCTACGAACATCGTCCCGCGTGCCTGGAGCGGCGCAAGCGCATACCCCGACGTCTCGCCTGCCGCCATCGATATAAGTGCACCATTCCTTCCCGTATCAATGGCCCCGCGGTAAGGCATATATGCCTTGAAAATGTGATTGATTGTCCTAGAGCCAGCATCAGCATTGAAACGCACACTGGCACCAAACACTCACCCCTGTCCATGCACATCGTTCCCAAACTCTCCCGCCATATACCCAATCAACCCCCTAGCGGGAATATCCATAACAACCTTAACCCACCCCTCCTCATCGGTCTCATAACTAACCATCTCCCCCTTCCTTATCGTCAGCTTCTGCACCACTGCACCCGCATACTCCTCCCTAACGAGCACCGTGCACTCCTCAATTGGCTCGAGCATCCTCCCCTCCGCATCAGGATCGGGAATCATCACAGCCTTGGGAGGCCCCACTGCAAGCTCGAACCCCTCCCTCCTCAGCGTCTCGAGCAACACACCAAGATGGAGCACCCCGCGCCCGCGCAGCTCAAGTGACTCGGAGGTGGGGCCCGGAAGAATGCGCAGTGCGACGTTGGTTTCTGCTTCTTTGTATATACGCTCGCGGATGAGCTGAGATGTAAGCTTGGTGCCTGAGGTGCCAGCGAGCGGGGAGTCGTTAGCTTGGACGTGTATCGATATTGTAGGTGGGTCAATGGGTGTTGACTGCGGTAAGGATTTGATCAGCATCATGAACACATGCCAACGCGTCAACTTACTGGAAGCGGCTTCGGCCCCTCCTCGCCCCATCCCTCCATCTGCACAAGCGTAACATTTACCCCCGCATTCTTCACACCAGCCACACTCACAATCTCTCCCGCCCCCGCTGCATCCTTCTCAATCCTCTCTAGGCCTTTCCTCGCAAAAATCTTCTTCACCTTCCCCTCGCCGACCTTCTGCCCCTCCGCATCAAGCGCCCAAAGTACATCGCCCACGCGGAGAATACCAGAATGTATACGGCCGACGTAGAGCATGCCAACGTACGGGTCGCTCTCGATTTGGACAGTGAGCATTGAGAAGGGGCGCGTACGGTCGAGGTGCATGGGGGGCGGGACGTGCGTAAGTATGAGGTCGAAGAGCGGGGCCATGCTTGGTGTTGCGGTTGGGCTGGTGCTGGGGACGAGATCGCCAGACGGTGACGGTGTGGGCGGGGTGGGCTGGGCCCAGCCTTGCTTGGCGGAGGCATAGAGAAGCGGGTAGTCGGCCTGTTCGTCGGTGGCGCCGAGGATGGCAAAGAGATCGAAAAGGTCGCTTTCTACTTGGGCAGGACGCGCAGTTGGACGGTCAGCTTTGTTCAGGACGACGAGTGGCCTGCGTCGTCGTCGTTGTTGGTCCGTGCGTCGAAGAGAGAACAGAACTTACCTGAGACCGCGGCTAAGAGCTTTGCTTAGAACGAACCTCGTCTGTGTCATTGGGCCTTCAGTAGCGTCAACAACGAGCGCAACGCCATCAACCATACTTAGAACGCGCTCCACCTCGCCTCCAAAATCCGCATGTCCAGGCGTGTCCACGATATTAATCAAGTTCCCGTTGTATATAATGCTAGTGCACTTTGACAGAATAGTAATCCCCCGCTCGCGCTCGAGGTCGTTCGAGTCCATGACGCGTGTGATAAACCCATTGTCGATGGCGCTGTCTGCCGTGATATTGCTCGCTGCAGACGACGTCGGCGTGAACAGCGCCTGTTCCGTCGCAGACAGCTGTTTGATAGTGCCCGACTGGCGCAACAGCTGATCAACAAGCGTCGTTTTGCCATGGTCCACTTTTTTTTTTCATAGAAATTCATATCAGCAACAAAGTGATACAATGAACCCCGTACCATGCGCAATAATAGCAATGTTCCGAATCTTCTCCCTAGGCACAAGCGTTTCCTGAACAACGTCTGAACACACCCGCACAGTCGACGAGAATCCCCGAGCCCCAGCGCGCATGCTCCGCAAACATCCCAGCCATGGCCTTGTCCGCGGAATAAATGCCAGCATGGCGCAGGTCTGTTGCAAGGAACGCACTGGAAAGCAGAGAAAAAATTGGCCCCACGTGGGTTTCGCGTCATCATCACGTGTCAAATATCTCAATAAGTGTTCTCGTAAGGTTTTTCCACCGGCTCTTCCCATCCTTCCTTCCGTACGGCATGCTACATCCAATCTATTGGCTCAGGGGAGGCCGCTCGAGCATTGTTCTGATGGCAAAGTGTTGTTCTCATGTTTCTTCAGTTCTTCCCGCCTTTCGTACGGCATGGCTATCCAATCTATTGGCTTGAAAGAACGCCGCTAAAACATCGTTCTGCTGACAAACGTTACAATATGCCGGTTCTCTTTATGTATCAAGTGGCTAAAGGTTGACATACGTGCGATGGCAAGATGGCCGAGCGGTTAAGGCGTGTGACTCAAGCGTAGCTTACCTGCAATCGCGGGTTCTCATCATCGTATGATGGCGTGGGTTCAAGTCCCACTCTTGTCAGTGTTTTTGTTTTTCTCTTCTTTTGACTTGCTTATATATGCTTCGGCAGCCATCTTTCTACAAATAACTAAACTCTTAGACTGCCCTGTCAAATGGGGTACTCTGGACAAAAGACAGAGTTATACCAGATCAAGCACATACAATTATTCTTCCTGTGTACAAATGTTGTTTTAAGTTTATCTTTGAAGAAAGTATGTCAAAAGATGCTCAGAAAATCTATAGAGCAAAACTGTCCTAGTATCAGTTAGGTCTTCATTTTTATTTGTAAGAGTTCATCAATGGAGCAACTAAGATTGTCAGATAATTGGGGCTTCTTTACTTCCCTTGCTATGCAAACTTGGGTCTTTGAATTCCTTTAATGATTATTAGAAAAAGCAACCAGCATACAGCTTCAGCAAACTAATCTCTCTCAAAGAATACTTATGTGTCATAGTAGTAAAAGTTCCCCATTCAAGTTCCTTGAAAGAGAACCTTCTACTCAAAACAGGACCATCTATACACATGCTATATTAATACACAAGTTGTGTCTGTAAATGTTGACTTGTAATTACTCTTTTTGCCTTTTCAATCTTATTTCATCTCAAAGAAATGTGTAATTCTCTTCACCAATGGTTCATGAGCATAATAAATCACACCTACCATTCTTTTTCAGAAGTTGTAATAATGTCAAAGTATCCATTGGGAGGAGGAAAGGTCAGATGATTAGGAATAAGCTGACCCCAAGTTGATAAGAAATGATTAGTGTAAAACTCTAAGAATACACACCTTCATGTCAAATCATGTCCATCAGATCTATATTCAGAACATATATTCTTTCAAAGGTCATCAGTTATGCACACAGGACAATTGTCTGTCCATCTTCTTTCTCAAGTCTAAGAAAAAAGTAGGAGATTTTATAACTAAAGTGGTGGCACCACCGCAGTATCAATGTGTTCCAGAGATCTAATGCATTTTCTTTGCATGACAATCATTAGAATCAGTACTGTTGAAGTCTACTTCAATTCCTGGTTTGTTTCCTTTCACTATCAGAAATATTGGGTGGTTGATTCTTGAAGTTTATTCCACACAATCTCAAAACAGCAAGAAGTGCATTCAAAGGCAGTAGATGCATGGAAAAAGCTCTTCAATCAATGTTTTTATATCTGTTAATATTCATCTGTAATTATTCTCTCTGTGTTCTCTCCTGCCCAGTGAACTGCTCTGATAGTTCATAGAGTAAAAACCTATTCAACCCAATCTAATCTAATCCAAGTTCAGGTATATAAGCAGGGCAACTTCTGCTTTTGAGTGAAAAGAGGACAAAGAAGCTTGTTATGCTATTTCTCTGACTTACTCATACAATTCAAGTCTACCAGATGTAATTTTCAGCCTACATACTTTGTATGTGCCCACAATGTTGTGGGTGAAAGGCCTCAGATCCTTCCCAGTGACTGCAGGAAAACACCAGGAGTCTTCCCTATTGACTTTCCAATAACAGAGAGGCTCATAGGACAAGAGGCCCTGTGTGATCATGAATCAGGCCCTTCCTGAGCACATGGGGAGCTGGACCATTAGCATTTCTAGAAACAATTCCTTCACCTGCTGGCTTGGAAGTACCAGGTAGTGTAGCACTTCTAGGGAGAGGAGTAGTACCAGAGGATGTAGTGCCCTCAGTGAGAGGAGTCCCAAGGGATGTGATGCCCATGAGAGCAGTGCCAGGAGATGTGGTCCTGCCAAATTATGCTGTAGCCATGAAGCAGGTGCTGATGCAGGGATATTATGTTCTCCTGAAATTCAGCAGAATGAGAAGAGGGCATGGGGGACCAAGGGTACCCCCACCAATGAACTTTGTATATTCTGTGGCTGCACAGCCTAGTGTGGTTGCAGGAGTCCAGTGATACATGATGCTACAAGTTCCTGGTAGCCCCAATGCCAGTGGCTGGACTTGGCCAAGCAACAAGCATGACAAGTCAATGTTGATCTGCCACAATATCAACACAAGTAGGGACTTCAGTCCCTGCTCCACCATCTCCAGGGGCTATGGAGGTGGATGATGATGGACCAGCATCCATTATGGTGCTGATGGAGTCATTGGCACCTCCCCAGTGGTCATATCCATCTGTGCCACCTGCAGTGCATCCAATGAATGCACCTTCATCATTATCTAGCATGTTGGGGTGCTCAGCAGCTGCCACATGTGACTCAATCACACAACTAGCAGAGTGAGGTCCAATATCTATTATTCTGCCTCTACAAGAACATCTAGATTTCTAGCTACTCACTTGGCAGAGGGAGATCCAAGGAGAACAAGCATGTGGATTCCCAATGCCAGTGTTCAGAAAATGTAACTCAGAGCTTCCAGAAAAGAGAATTATCAACAACCAAATCTGAAGTCAAATCCAAAAATGAAAATTCATTGGAAACAGCCTTGATCTCCAGCCTCCAGGTATGTGGCTGGTAAAACAATGGGAGGATGAGAATGAGAGGCCAGCTTAAAAAAAAGAAAACAGGAATGGGGTCCAGTACATGCAGTTCCCTGACAACTAGCCACACTTGCAGCACAGCCAAAGATGCCTAGCACAGACCAGTCATCCACTACTTCAGCAGCAAACTTAGCAAATATCAACCCTCAAGAAAACAGTAACACTTCACAGACCACATATGTATGCTCTCACAGCCATAATACAACTAAATTGCCTAAATCCCACTACAGTATTGGACACCACCCAATATATGCTCAGCAGAGAACTCTGTCCCTATACTTATGGACTCTCAGGCCAGTGACTATTGTTTTGTCAATTGCAAAGCATTTTTTAACATACCATGTATGAAGTCCTAAGGGAGGGGTGTGCTACAACAAAGGAGCCAGTGCTCCACATTATTTTCCATATGGCCAGGGACAGTAAAGAAGCCTGTAGGTACAGCACAGGCAAACATCAAACTCTTCTTTGGGAACACTCTGCATGATCCAGTAATAAGACCATATTCTCACTAAGAACTGGTTTCTGTTATTTTCTATGTTTTTGGTGACTTCCAGATTTCCTAGTTTGCATTTGACTTTGTTGCCTAGACCCTTGATCCATAGTGCCTATTTCCCTTCAGGATCTTCAGTGGCTGCTGTCAGGTTCTGTTTACCACCAGGGCCCAGCCCAGCTGGGATAGTCCTTACTAGGCAGATACAATGTCTTGTACATATGACCTGTGTTCTGGTAGGTTCCAGATGTTAGATAGTCATGAGGGTAAGCTGGAGTAGCAGTCCAAGTAAGTCTGGAAAAGTCCTGAGAGTGCTAAGGGCTAAGTACATTAAGGTACAACTGAGGTAATGTCAGGTACAAAGTCTGGGGCAGATGCTTAGAAGGCAGGGCTCTTAGGTCACACAAGCAATAGGAGGAGGACTGGAGTTTGATGGGTGATCAGAAACAGTTGATGGGTTCTGGAGCCAAGCATAGAATGAGGTCTAGAGTTCAATAGAGGGTACAGGGTTACAATGATAAGAACAGAGATTGTAACAGAAATGAAGTTGAGGGGAAACCAAGCACATGTGAAAGGAAAACTGAGATGAATGAGACAAGATGGAGTCAAGATGAGATAGAGACAAGAACAAAATGGAATTGAAGACAATACAAGACAAGACTGGAACAATGAAACAGAAACTAGAGACATGATGGAAATGGATACAAATGTAAGTAATATCAAGACTACCATAGCTGATATTACTCTACAACTTAAATACTGGCTACTGGACCTCCTCCAGGGACTGCAGGAGTAGCAGCAGGGCTTGTCAGAGCTGCACAGGTTTGACAGGTGTTAGTTCTGATCTGGTGGCAGGCTACAATGATACATTGATGTGGGTGAGCTGCATAGTGGGCATTAGGGTGTTCTGATCTGACTAGGCAGGCTATGGTGACAAATCAGTGTGGGTTCATGATGTGCACCAGGGTCAGAGATAGTGTTGGAAGTACCTGGGAGCTTGGTGGAGGTTGGGGAAGTTATGTGGACCCTCCAATAGCAGACATCCAGGCAGATGGGGCCCAGCCATGGACTCTTTTGTTCCTTAGTGCAGAGGCAGGAGTAATCACTATTACTACTACAATGCTGGACCCCTGCCCTGATACTAGAACACTCAGGACAACACTCATGATGCTTTAACCTAGGAAGGCAAGCTCAACATCTAGAAACTGGAGCCTTTCACTGACCCCACTCCCCAGAAATGGAGAATCTTCCTGACACAGTGTTTTACCATGTTTCAAGCTAAACCTATTATATTCCAACTTGAGAGCTCATGGGTGGCCTTTGCTGCCTCATATATACAGGGCATCACCTTTGATCACTACATGGTGCTGCTCCAGTTTGACCCCAACAACTCCATGCTCTCAAACTGGCTTGCTTTTACCTAGGAATTTTCCAGTAATTTTGGAGTCTTTGCCACTGTAGTGGAAGCAGAAGAAGACTTCTTCAATGTCCAGATGCATGACAAATGAACAATTGACAACATTCATTGTCTGGTTTTAATGAGAGGCCTACAAAACAGGTTGGAACTATAATGCCATCTGGTTTGCCCTCCACCATGCCTTTCCCCAGAGAATCAAGAACATTCTCCACCTCACACCCAAGCAACTCATGTACAATGGCTACAAAGCACTTGTTACTCATATTGACCAATGTTACTGAGAAGACCAGAGTGAGAAGATGGCACTCCAAACTACCTGAAATTCCTTTGGCAATGCCAACTGGCAGGCCTGAGCAACCAACAGCAATTGACCCTCTGTCCCTGCAGCCCCTGCCAACTCTATGCCCCACTTCTCCCCAGAACAAGGACCCACCAGCACCAATCAACTCTCAGGATCCTGCTCCCCCTCCAACTTGATGCTGCCAACCTCCATGAGACTCCAGAGTTCCTGGACACTGACTCCAATGACTGTCAGGACTCTGACAATGCCCCAAACCCCATAAAAGACCAAGAGGCCTTATGTGCAAATAAGATCTGAAACAGAAACCCTTGACAAGCCCCTTGATCTCCAGCTCTTTGACAGAAGCCCTGCCTCCACTGGAATTACCAAATACTATAACAGCTTTCTCATAGTCAACAACAACTTAGGATTCCAGGTCTGCCTCCTTGTTAGGCAGCTCCCAGAGTCAACCCTGATTGTGCTTGGATTGCTCTGGTTACAAGAGGCAAAGTCTACAACATATCAGAAATCAAACTCTGGGCTCTCAAAAACTAATTTGACAACATGCTTGGCAAAGATTTCATATGCTCCTCAATCTATGCCACCAGAGCTCCTGTTTTCCAAGAAAAAAAATGGCTCTCTCTGACACTGCATTGACTACTGAAGACTTAACTAAGTCACCAAAAAGAATTGGTATCCCCTTCCCTGATCAGTAATCTTGTTGACTGCCTCTGCAGTGCCAAGATTCACACCAAAATAGATCTCTGCTCTGGCTACAACAATGTCTGGATTGCTCTGGGACATGAATGGAAGACTGCCTTCCACATCTGCTATGGCCTCTTTGAATACTTAGTGATCCTCTTTGAAATGACCAACTCCCCTGCCACCTTCCAGTACTTCATGAACAACATCTTCCAATGACATGAACAATCTCTTTGTTATTGTGTATTTGGACAACATTCTGATTTACTTGAACTCCCTGGAAAAACATCCAAGATACATCTGCCACATTCTAGAACAACTCCAGGAGTACCATCTTCATGCCAAAGCCAAAAAGTGCTTCTTCCACACTATGGAGGTCAAGTACTTTCAAGTAATTGTCATTCCAGATTGAGTATGCATGGATCTGACCAAGGTTAGTTAAGGCCATCCTCAACTTGCCCCCAACCCAGAATGTCAAAGAGGTACATTCCTTCCTGGGGTTTGCTAACTTCTATCACTAGTCTATTGACAACTACTTTGGAATCACAAAACCCCTCAACTAACTCACCTGGAAGGCCACCCCCTGGGACTGGAATAGCAAGTGCCAAAGTGTATTTACCCTCCTCAAAAAAGTTCTCACCTCTGCCCCAATCCTCCACTACTTCAATCCCACCCTGCCTATCATACTTGAATGCAACACCTCTGACTATGCCATCACCAGAATACTCTGCTAAATGGACCCTGGCAGTAAGAATCTCTGCCCTGATGCTTTTTGCTCAATGATCTCCACAGAGCTCAACTACAACATCTATTACAAGAAACTCCTTGCCATCATTGAAGCCTTTCAACAATGGAGGGCCTACCTTGAAGGAGCCCTGCACTGCATTCAAGTCTACCCTGATCATAACAATTTGCAATATTTCACCACCACCAAACAGCTCAGCTGCCAACAAGCCCACTGGTCTGAAACTCTCTCCAAATACAACTTCACCATCCACTACTGCCCTGGTCAACTTGGTGCAAAACTCAACACCATGACCCAGAAACTGGACATATACTTCAAGAATTTATTTGAGGCTGAGTGCAATGTGTTCAGCCACTGAGTAATAATCCCCCCTGAACACCTGCATGCTGTGCTAATTATGAATAAAGAAGGGATTCTCCATCAAATTTTAAACGTTCCTCCAGATGCCTTCTTTACCTAGCATGACCCCCAAACAACCCCACCAACAACTCAGCAACTGACCAACTCTTCACACTGTCTCCAGACCATTGACCTCTGCTTTGGGAAGGACAAATCTATGCTCTGGACCACAAGTCCATATGTCTTGACATACCTCAGCCACACTATAACCACAAACTCCAGGGACACCCAGAAATTTGTAAGACCCTCCAACTCATTTCCTGGGCTTACTTTTGGCCAAGAATGAAGAAGGATGTCACCCAGTATGTGCAAGCCTGTGGACCATGCCTCTAGGCCAAGGTATCCTACCACCACCCTTACAGTCTGCTGAAGCCCCTCCCTGTTGGTTGCTGCCTCTGGTCCTCAATTTCAACAGACCACATTGTTGAATTCCCCAAGTCCAAAGGTTTTGGTGCAATTCTCATTGTTGTCTGCTGACTCATTAAGCAAGCCCTCTCTATCCCCTGCTGCACTACTGACAATGCTCCAGGGTTTGCCAAACTCTTCCTCAAACACATCTTTTCCAAGCACAGACTCCCAGATGACATCATCTCTGACTATAGCACCCTTCATCTCCTAGTTCTGGCAATCACTATGCAAAGCCTGGGAGATAAAAACCAACCTACATTTACTTATAATAACACCCCTCACTCTGCTACCAGAGTTTCCCCCTTCTACACTAACAAGAGACATTAAACCCAGCTCACTCTGTTGCTCAAGGATATTCCTTCTCACATCACCTATGAAGTTGCCAAAGACCTCCAGTCCTTCTGCCAGTTCCTCCAGGACAAAATCAAAATCAACATTGCCAACCAAGCCTACTCCAAGCATGCCAACATCTGATGTGAACCAACTCCTAACTGGGCCCTGTAACCAGCAAGGTTACCAGTACCTTAGTTCCAGTGCATGTACCATGCATTGAGCCATAGTTAGACACTGATGTGTGTTATTGCTGCACACCCATACATTACATAAGGACAACATCTTGTATTTCACTTCATAACTAGTCTAATCTGATATTTTGGTCTGATTCAGCTACTGCTTAAACTGTGCAAGATTGTTCTATCTGTAGCCAATGGCCATATTTTTTTGAATCTTCTTCTATTGGCTTTAGACTTTGGACTCTTGTTACCAATCTAGGCTCCTCATCAAGCTTTTGAGCTTCTTTTGTGTCATGTCAACATCTTGTTCCCATGGCTGATTTAAAAGATCAACCAACTGGTGTCTCAGAGCCAACACCTGGCCCCAATCTCAGTGAGATGCCTTCAGTGGCAAAATACCAACCCCTGCTGAAATGGAATGACAATAACACTTGCAATATGAGCAAGAGCTTTGGAATGCCTGGGGGATTATCCATGTCTCAGATGAGGTCAATCCTGAACCCTGGTTATAGACCATGGGATAAATCAAGGGCATTGGGGCCATCAGCAGCAGCAATGAATCTACTGTTGCTGATCTATCCAATTTTGCCTGATAAGGTGAGGCAATTATTGGAAGATATGGGTGATTCTGCCCAATATGTGGACACTATGCAAGGTAGTGCACTAGCACATAGTACCCCATTCAGACTAGTGCAACCCAAACAAGGGGTTGATAGAGGACAGAAGATGCTGTCAGGGCAGACAGTGCAACAATAGGGAGTGGGTCCAGCCACTGTGCCCAGACAGAAGGAGCAGGTAAAGGGAAAGGCACTAGTGGCATTTCCAATGATGGAGAAGTGGGAGGGAGGTGGCCTAGTGCTACAGGTGAGGCACAGGAGCCCTTGGAAAGTTCTGGACTTGGAGTCTGAACTAGACACTCTGATGAAGAGGAGGATAAGAAGTCACTATTGACCTTATCAGTCCAGCTTCAGCTGGTACTGGACTATTTTCCAACTGTCACAAAAGAACCAATGCAGAAGTGTCTACAGCTTTATTTTGTAAAGCATCTGCAGTTACTGGCTGATAAAGGCCAGCATGTACCTAGAGCAGATTCTACAGAATATATCAAACTTTTTGCTCATATATTTGAGTTGGAGCTCAATGAATATATTAAGCATAAGGCAGTCTGAGGGACTGCAACATCAACAGCCACACTGGCTGAGTCTGTAGGTTACCATGCACTATTGCATTGATGTGCACCAGACATCATGGAAGCAATGGATATGTTGAATGTGCCTTGATAGGTGAATGGGTCCCAACAGGACTATGAAAGACATCAGAATGCCACATGGCAGCAAGCTAATGCTATGCAGGGCATTATCCAATGTGGAGATGGCAATGTCTAACCCTATGGGTGAAGACAAGGCAAAAGACCCATCTAATATAAGGATGCCTCATAGATGGGTCACAATCAAGGAAGGGGAATGCAAAGAGAGCATTCCAGGTGACCCTGTTACACTGTGATGAGTCCATCTAGTGGACAACTGGAGTGATTGTGTCAATTATCAACATATATGTAATCAAGATTTGTGGGACCATGCCAAGTTGTCAATAGACAACCAGGGTATAGTGTTTGAAGGGTGTGAAGGTGTTATGCCTGTAGATGATATGAGACAACAATTTGCCATGAGAACTGGAGAACTGAACAGAGGCCCAGACAATGAAAGTGGCAATGATGACCACTGCAGAGAATGTGGAAATGGTTGTCATAACAATGACTGAAATGGACAGGAACATTGAGATGATCATAGAATCTCTGGTCATCAGACAGATAGTCTAGTACTTTGGGCCCCTTAGGTGCAGTGGTCCAAACACAGGATGGAGGAGCTCCCATACCAAACAACCAGGGCATGGTCATTGCCCTTACTACATGATTGCATGCAAGCATGCCTGGAATGAATGAGGTGGTCAAGATTCATATGGATCATATGCATGACCACCTGAAATGTCTAGTGGATGACTCTCTTGGAGTCAGAGGGAAGTGAACTATGAGATTAATCTCATAGATGATACCAAGCAGTACAAGTACCACTTGCTTTGCTGCCCACAAGCACTACAGGAACAGCTTCATGACAAGACAAATTGTTATATCAATGCCAAGTGGTGGGAGCCATGGCTAGCAATGCAAGCTGCATCCTTGTTATGTATTCCCAAGAAAGATAGAACACTTTGGACTGTATTGGATGCATAACAGTGCAACAACAATACCATTAAGGATTCGATGCCACTCCCTGACCAGGAAGTGATTCACAAGGATATTGCAAAGGCAAGGTATAGGTTGAAGATTGACCTGACAGATGCTTACAAACAAGTATGCATACATGTACAAGACATCTCTAAAACTGTGTTTGTGTCCTTGATGGGGATGTTTGTTAGTAACATTATGCAGATTGGTGATTGCAATACACCAGCAATGTTGCAGAGGCTAATGACCTCCATATTCCAAGATTTTATTGGAAAAATTATGCATGTCTACTTAGACAATATATCTACATCTTCTGACTCCATCAAGATGCACAAGCAGCACTTATGCATCATATTTGAATGGCTGCATAGAGCAAGCTTAGATCTCAAATGAAAGAAGTGAAAATTGTATGCACAACGTATTAATTGCTTAGGGCACATCATAGATGTGCAGGGTATTCACCCAGACTCAGATAAACTCAATTGTATTCAAGAGTGGCAAATGCCATGTAATTACAATGATATCCAACATTTTGTTGGACTAGTTAACTACATAAGTAATTTTTACCAGATGTGACCACTTATACTGGTCCTCTCATGGCCATGATCCAGAACAGGTAGACCCTTTTCACACTAACCCACCTGACTCCTGCCAATTCCCCTATCCAACCAACTCACCAACACCAATAACAACTTTGGACTGCCAATTCCCAGAGGGCCCCCTCCACCCTGCTGGCCCCCCCCCCCACAGGCAACACTGGCCCACCCCTAGGTGGTGGCCTGCTGGGGAGTTGCAAGGGTTTGCTGGTGAAGCATTGGAGTTTGCTGAAGTGGGTGCTGTGGTTGGGGCAGAGGTTGGAGTAGGTCAAGGGAACATTGAAGGGTGCTCTGTGCTGCTGGTGTTAGTCAAAGATAGGTTTGGGGGTTCAGGGACAGGTTGTATTTAGTTCTATTACTTTGGTACTCTGGCAACATTACAACTGTCATATCAGCTGTTGTATCATAGCTCTTCCTTTGACTATACTTTGCTTGATCTTGTTTTACCTGACTTTCCACCTGACCTTTCTAGGTCACTAGCAACCAGTTCACCATTTTTGTCTCCTTTTGATTTCATTATTTCTACTTACTATAAATACTCTCATGTTTTCAATACAACCATCAAAAAATGATACCTCATTATTAGCCCAGACTTCAGATCTAAGTCTTGTGACTCTAAATCTTCTTCTTTCACTCTAGCACTCTCTCTATTGACTTAGTGTCCTCATTGTTTTGCTAGTACCACCTTCAGGTACTATTTTGTCAAGTCTACATTTAGTGCTAGAGCACCTACAGCTAGTTTTTGTTTGTTCCCCTCTCTTTTGCTAATACTTTTGCTATCACCTAGCACCCCTCCAAACCTCTGACCGTTTGACAGCAACCTTAGTGCCAGTGGCCCTTTGATACTATCTAGTGACTTAGGCTAGTGTCTAGCATCCACTTCCTCACTTAAGTCCACTACCTCTATCTTCACCTTTTACTAAACTGGGTTGTCTGAGACCTAGCTTGACTCACACCCTCATTTCCATAGTCTGTTCATACTCTACTTGCAAAACTGCCAGTTGTTGTGTCCTTCTGCACAATAGCTAGGTGGCAGTGGATGCCATCACCAGAATTCATATCAATCAATAAATTTGATTGCACTGGATTCTCAGTTACCTTTGTAAATGGAAGGGTCACCTTCAAGGACCCTCATGGAAAAGAATTAATTGGGATAATGGGATGTACCTCCCAGACAAGATTAGGACAGGTTCTACCCCTCAAGTCATGATTACAGCACCCACAAATGTACTGGTAGATCTAGATAGCTAGCACCATTGCTTTGGATGCAGGAGTTGATTCCATCAGAATGCTGGCTTGCAAGGATCTCATGTAGAGTAAAGGGGAATCTAGAAGTCAAGGGGTTGTGTGAAGATTGTGTGTCAGGCAGACATACCTAAAAGCCATGTAATGTAGAATGAGAAGTCAAAAATGCCCAAACAATTGCATACACATTGACCTGTGGAGCCCAGCAACAAAGCTTTCATTGGGTGGTGCTGCTTACATGATGCTGTTAGTAGGTGACCACACATCATGTCTTGCAGCATACTTCCTCACCTAAAAGGACAGTGAGACTACCTTACCAGCATTTGCTGCCTATGACATTGAGTCCGAGCAGCAAATAGACCAAAAGCTGCTAGTGGTCCGGGTAGACACTGGTCATGAATGAATATTTACTTACACCCTTTAGACTTGCTCAACATGTCAGAATGCAGAGCAAAGTCAGCTTTCCTTCCAGTATATGTAAAGCAGTGATGTAGATGAATACCACACAATCACAGTGATTGATTTCAAAAGAAAACAGTTGTTCATTGATTGAACCAAAAAATCACAAAAATATCAATGTTCCACAAAGGTTTTATGATCTGTTGTAACATTAAGACAAAAGAGCTTTCCCTGCTATTCTTGGCAGCACAAGTTGACATTGATTGAGAACCTGTCTTACTGTATAACTTGAATGAACAAGTACAGGATGGTGGCAAGTTTTCGCAGGTAAGAGCACAGATATATATATTCAAGATGATCGAGGCCATTGAAAAGGTGGATGTCAAAATATTTGCTGATGATAAACATCTTGAACTAGAAAATATCCTGAATGTGCAATCAATAGTATGTCTACATTTGGTATACAAGGCCTATAAACCTATGACTTGCCATGGGACGCATCGGCCCATCCTTACACATCAGGTCAGATTATATTTCTTCTCATTCATACTTATGTACTAGAGGACTAGAGGCAAAATGTGTATGCCACTACAGCATCTACTGCGGCATGAGATTGCCCCTTCTGATTGAGAATCTCATATCCCGGCATGGGACAAGGGAGTACACGTACACACTTTAAGGTTTGTCAAATTCTTCCTGTCTTCGCGTGAGATATATATAGTTCTTTTGTTATGATTTCCCCACTCACATAGGGTATGGAAGTGGACGCGGTTCACAGTTGATTCAATCCACCGAGATTTCCTGTCTCCGCCCATACTTCTTCATGAATGTTCTTATGTTCTCTGCCATCTCTTCCCTCAAACATCGAACAAGAGAAAATACAAACATAACGAGATTCAAGTATACTACCTAGTAGAGCTGCAAACTGCATGCACGAGGCCGAATCTCCATAGCAACTGCGTAGTATGTTCCTCCCCGTTCATATGCACTGTAGATGCAAGGTCCGTGCCACGACATCATGAAAGTGCCTCTCTCATATTATGTAGGCTTGGCGTACTATGTAAGAAAAAAATATCTGCGCTGCTTGTGACGCCAATCAAGGTTGTCTGATCTGCTGGCTTTCCCTGTCTTTGCCTGGAAAATATATGGTTTTTCCTATGTTTTCCGCCGGCTCTTCTCCACAGAAGTACGGGCTCATCATTGAATGACAAGAACCAAGATGCTGTAATGTATGTAAACCCTACATAGACATGAAGTTCTCATAGGTATTGTATCATATTCCGCCGGCTTCTTGCTTATCGAGGAAGAACATATAGAGGTTTTGTCTTACGAGCTCTTAAGAGACACAAGAAAAAGCCGTGAGTCCATTTCCGTGGTTCCGTGACAGGCGTGAGTACGCCGTGAGCTACCTTGTGTTGTGAATCCACAACAAAACCACGCTAGATTCGTGGCAATAATAAGTATCAATAGCAGTTGCATTGGTTTCATTGAATAAGATTGAAATCTATAGCTACAATGCGTCATGGTATGCTCACAGTACTCATAGTAACCCTCACATGAAACTCACGGTACACCCACGGCACTCACAGCACGCTCACAGCACCTCACGGTATATACACAGCACTTGTAGTATTCTCACGGCACTCACAGTATAGGTACAGAAATCACACACGGTGGTCCACGGCACATGCGCGGCACTCACTGTACTATCACTGTAGCATTAGAAAGGAGGAAAGCATGAAAGGCTTATTTTCATGTGGTGACATCAGGGTGTGATACGTCGATGGCTGACCTGAACTATCATTGCAACACATATAGTTATCGAAAGTTCATGTTCCGAACAGAAATCTACCTGCCTTTCCGATACGACCATGGTTTTTGTGAGTCTTCCATCCAAAGCCAATACTTCTATGCAGCCGGAGGGCTTTCTTCAACATGTTAAAGGTGACTTCTCACACAGGGTATTTGCCAGACTAATTTCATGAAACTCACATATCTCGGGCTGTTCCTCAACAAACAAACATCATCCATTCTTCCATTCCTATGTGAAACTCAGTCGGTATGATCAGATAACTTCTCATCTTCCCCCAAAGCCATGGCAGAAGAAACAAGATAGAAAGAAGAATGCATGTCAATGTTTGTGTATACAATGCCACATTAATTGTCTATCAGTCTTCCTAGGTAATCGCAGTGTTGTGTACATTAATCAATGGTAATTACGTAGACTCACGGCAGACTCACTGTACTCCACGGTACCCCGGCACCAGACTCGAGGCTTCTTCTGTATGCCGCTATCAAACTAGGCTTTTCGATGAAAGGATGAACATTATGGAATCTCTGCAAGGTTCTGGCACAAATAGATCCTGATGGAGCTTACGCAGGCCTACGGAGCACTATTAATATTCAAAGTTCTCGACGTTCTACATTTTCGCAAGTTCTACCCCCTCCTTCCCCTCCGTACATAGGCTTACGGCATGCATACACATAGCTGCTAACTTCCAGATGTCAATTTATAGTGCAATTTCGTACACATATATATTTACGTTGGCTCAGGTCCAGGCTGTAGGCCTGTGGGCCACTGTCACCACAACCATGTTACATCATACCACGAAGAGGGAGTTCGATTCTAGAGACTGCTATTGGACGAGTGCGCGGCAATTAGTTAGCATAAAGTCAACTAGATAGTGAAGCGCAAGGTTTTCACCTACAGCGCACTACAGATAAATCCGGACCTCCAGCGACTACATAAACCCCTCAGAAGGAAACCTGGGTCAATAGTCTCATAAACTCTGGATGCAGGGAATGTTGAGCCAAAAGAATTTAAGAATATAACAAGAATGATCGGATCAAACTCAAGATTTTCTTTCTGTTTTTCTGATGAAGCCATAAAATAAGTATCCATGAATTGATTTACGATGGTATTTTAGTGATTGGATAGTCTTGAACAATCAGTATATAAAGAAATTAAAAGATTTTTGAGGAGCTTTTGTTTCATATAAGATCAGACTATACGAAGTATTTGAATCTTTAACAAGATATGTTTGTGAATAAGAAGGAAGAAGTATTTGATTAGCCCTTTGAAACCTTTGTTAAATCAGTTTCAAATGGGAACAATATCATGAATCAAATTAAATTGTTCTTATAATAATATTCAAATGCAATAAAACAATGTGTCTAGAATATAACCTACAATCCACTTTTCGAAAAGGAAGTCAATACTTAGTTGAAAATGCCTACACCCTCTTCACGCGTCATGATGCCCAACGGCAATTGCCGATCCCCAACAAGCAAAGGGGACAAAACATGTTAGGGAAGGGCCGGTTTGGATCTGGCATCAACGACAACCCGCTGCTATTCATCACCCAACCACATGCTCGACGCGCAGTGCGTGCAGGAGAAATGTCCATAAAAGGTTGAGATTGCACATGGTTACGTTCCTTTACTCGGTTCATTCAGCTTTATCAATGCCAACATCTCGAAATTCACACGCGCATGAACGCGGACGTACGTTGCAGTATGTTCCGAGCATAGCGTCGACTAGCTGCGACATTCTCCCAGTTGATATTAGAATTGTGCTTGTCACTTCTTTATCGTCGATATACAACTCAACAAGATCTTTCGACATGAGTCCACCAGTAACAGCTCAATCTTTTCTCTTTCTCGCTTCGCTCTGCTGGATACCAGTATCCTTTGAGGAACAGTATTATTTGCCCAGGAGAAACAATCGAGTCCTCCGCTGATTGAGTAGATGACGTTGTTCTCGGCATTTGCTGTCGACCGGCTCCTGGAGAACCGTTTATACAGCTTATACAGCAACAGCGGCTAGCCTGACTCTCGCCTTCGCCTGAGCCTCTAGGCAGTTCACGCAAGTGTATCCTCAGTATACTTCTTCCAGGTTGTCGGTATCACAAAGTCAAAGTTGTCTCCCGACCCTAGTTAGGATGACAGAAATGCATCCACGTGATTTATGCCAGGTCTGTTAGGAATTTCCACATGATCCGGCTTCCTTTGGACTCTTGCCGATGTTTCCCTCTATGTTCTCAGATACTGTTTTTATTCCTAGCAGGTCATGTGTATGAGAACAGAGTTATAGTTCGTACTAGATTTCTCCGCTTGTAAATTTTTGTTGATCATTCTCCGTGGACTATATAACGTCTCCTCCGGCGTCTGAAGATGCCGTCAAGGACATATTCTCGACATGAGATTCGTTGCCGCAGCTCTCTGCTTTGCTGGAACCGTGCTCTGTGCTACTTACTCTCTGAGTGACTCCATCGTTGGCTCAGGCTTTTTGAGTAATTTCAATTTCGAAGCAATTGCAGACCCCACGCATGGTCGAGTGTATGACGTCTTTTCTTGAATTTTGTAATCCGCCTTATTGATGTGTAATTCTTAGAAACTATGTCGATTCAGCAACAGCTGCCAGCGAAAACCTCACATTTGCATCATCGAACACTTTTATTCTGAGAGCTGATCACACAACTGTACTCAGTTCCAGCAGTCCAGGGAGGAATTCTGTGCGAATCAGATCAAACAAAGTGTACACAGAACATGTTGCTATGTAGGTTGTCTACAAGCTGCCGTAACTATGATTTCTGTAACTAATGTCTGGCTGCTCAGCTTCAATGTACGGCATATGCCCCAAGGTTGTGGGTACGTGTATGATGACCAATTATGATTTATCTGATTTTGCAGTACGTGGCCTGCAATATGGGAAACTGACGAGGCCAACTGGCCTAATGGCGTAAGCAATGTGGTGCAGTTTTCGAACATGTGCTTAATATCTCACCCTTTCCCTTAGGGTGAAATCGACATCGTAGAGGGAGTCAATGACCAAGGGCCTAACACCATTACGCTTCATACTAGCCCGGGTACGTATCGCCGGAACTTGATTATTTCTCAGTTTTTTATGTATCACTAAAAGGTTGCACTATGCCTGCTTCGCGCGACCAAACGGGGTTAGTTTTTCATTCAATGATTATTCCCCTTGATTTAAAGCCTTCTTTCTCATTCATAGAACTTCCCTTCAACTCGATTGCAACACCGCGGTCAACGGCGACGCGGGATGCGGTGTTCAGGCGCCCACGGCTTTGAGCTATGGCCCCACTTTCAATGATAATGGGGGTGGTTGGTATGCCTTTTCTTACCGAGTACGATGTGATTGCGGAGAGTTGACTCGTAGTAGGGTTGCCGTTGAAAGAACTAGTTCATATATCAAAGTGTGGTTTTGGGCACGAAATGACGCTAGCGTTCCCACTGACGTGGAGAATGGTGCTTTGTCAGTCGATAGCAGTAACTGGGTACGTGACCTGAAAATTAGATATCATTATCTGCACTACATGGATAGATATAGGGGACTCCAACAGCATATTTCCCCAACACGAACTGTGACATTGCATCCCACTTCGATGCAAATAACATTGTGATCAACCTGACGTTCTGTGAGAGTATCTGGTTCACTAGCCGAGACGTGGTCACTGATCTTTTGGATGCAAGGTGGAGACTGGGCTGGCAGTGTCTATGCTTTCTCAGGATGCCCTTCCACCTGTGTCGGTCAGTGGCCTGACAAACCCCGATGTAGGCGGACATCTGACATTCTTGTTCTAGACTATGTCAACAACAACCCATCGGCTTTTGTCAACGCCTACTTTGATTTCGCATCTCTCCTGGTCTACACTTAGGAGCTATCCTGAGCATGAACGTCGTGTACATTATTGCAAATAAACTGAATCCAATTTTTCCACAATTGACATACAATTCCCAGTATCACGATTGTATTGTTGTCACATATGAGAGAGAGGCCATTTAACGATGACAGCGACTTACCGTCATGTACAAACTCTAACTTGATCTCACAAAACTGTCAAAATGTCTCCGGAAATACTTTACATCTGCTTAAGACAGACTACTTGTGGCGATCAATCGATCAATCGATCACGTCTAGACTAAGAAAAAAGTTTCCACCGTATCCTCGTGGCCATGGTGCAGCTTCTGTTCTCTCTGTGGATACTAAGTCCCCTATGCGTTATCATCACAGCTTCGGTACACACTGCCTGGCGATGGGTTTGACTGAGCCCTTTCCCACTGACGTCATATGATGACTGGCCGCCGAATGAGGTAATTTCGAGTTACTTGAGTACTGTGTTCGTTTCGTTGATTTCATTACTCTTCATCCGTCTGACTTTAATGTCAGGGGAAGAGAAGTCCATAATGATCTTGCTCTATTCATCGTCCAGAATTTGACCACTTGATTTTGTCGAAGCACAGACGGCGATTATAGAATTCCTCTGCTGCTCTGCTGATTCTCATCCACCTCCTGAAAAATGAAAGATCTTGTTCAAATTCAGCGAGTCATGCGGTGTTTCCGATGAGCCTCAATGTCAGCGCCATGGACCAACTCACGCTTGTCATGAAGCCGGATACGGGTTGCATAGACCCACATGGGATATAGTCGTACAGGAAGCATCAGATTACTATGTTGAACAGATGTTGTGACTCCTCGGAAGAGATCTACATATGTATCATGACATTACCCTGATATGGAAGCAGGAGTGAAGCGTCCCTGGATCGAAGATCGAAGAAATGCCAAATTTGAGTTGTGCTTTGATCTTCCACAAGCTCAACCATACGTACGGCAACACTGACCAACCTAGCTTCTTTTCCGTAACGCTTCCTGACACTTGTTCGCTTTTCCAATCCTTCGGGAGAATTCTGGGCTTCTTCCAACTGCTCCTGGCACTCATGAAATCGCTCGTTGCGTTATGCATGGTAAAGGGAGACATGAAAATGTCCCGACCGGTATCAATGTTGACCTATTATGGAACATCTCCAAGTTACTCAGCGGCAAAAGATGCGACCCTCGATCTCGACTAAAGGTCAGTTGTAAAGCCCGTTCCCACGTGCTAGGATCTCGCCTGACAGCTTTGGGTTGACCAACATGCATTTATGAGACGATGCATGGTGAGATCTGGGTAAGAACAACCTACCCTCTACGCACCACGTCGGGACTCTTCGACACAATGTTCAGTTTGCCACAACCACCAAGGTGTAAGATCGAGGCTCGGGATCAGAATAAATCAGGCTCGGTGGGCAGAGACGAGGATCCAGAAGAGATTCCTATATACGAACCGGATTTCGTGCTTGAACGACTCCTTCGACTTATATGTAGCATTCCAATCCCGTCATGGGAGTCTTTTGACGATGTGGATCGTGTACTCACAACGGCAGAGAAATGGGACACACCTGGACCCATTGCTAGTATTCGCGTCGCCTTAACTTGTCCAAAGCTCCTCACTCCTGATCCTTTACGGTTATACGTCCTCGCCAAACATTTCGATTGGAAGGAGGAAGCTAAACTCGCGGCTACACAGACACTCAAATTGAACCTGCATGACCCGATGTACACCCCGACGCTGGCGAGACTGTCATCAAAAGATCTTTTATCTCTTCTGAATCTTCATCGAAAGCGCCGTGACATGTTTAAGAGGCTGTTAGATAGCCCTGAACGCTTTGCAGCGGGAAATAGGTATGTATGTGCTTGCGGTGGTCTTCACACTTGAAACTAAAATTTTGCTAGTTCACCGTATCACTGCACTCGCTGTGGTGTGACACAACTGGATAACCACAGTTGGAGAGAGTTCAAAAATGCCATGTACGCAGAAATTGATAGGCGACCATTAGGAGACACGCTAGGTGTTACTGTTGGTCATTCAGCGGATTGGCCAGAAGCAAAAGCCTGTTGGGAGGCAAAATGCGCGGACGAGGAGTGCGGAGGGTTGAACTACGACCGTATTGCGACATTGAGGCAGATCAGAAACTGCATCGACGTGTTGCCGAGCACAATCGAAGATTGACGTTGGATGAAGACGATGATGGTGATGATGTTGATGAAGTTCCCCTACTCGTTGGAGCCACGCCCTATGTCGGATTCTATTGGTAGCTGGAAGCTTACGTATTATCACTGACATTAGATAACTGAGCATTTGATTCTTCCACTAACTTGCCACTAACATATCCACAGTTCGGTCACTGACATGATCATTGACCAGTGATACTCAAGGAGTACTTGAGTTTGTTTCCATGATCCGTTCGGTACAAGGTTATTTTACATATAGGGAAAAACATATACATAGACCCAACATGTCCCTGAAGAGCTCAATCTTCATCTTACAGTGCAGAACCGCTCGAAATAGACAACTCCAAGCAATCAAATCTTGATTGAATGATATCTACTCACTAACTTTCGAAAACAACTGCTCTCAACAATCCTTTCGTCCGAACGTGACAGATTTCGCCATGTTAAGTATGAATTTTTGTCCTACCCAAAAATGAACATGCACGTGCCAAAGCGTGATTCTGTGTGAGCAATTGACGAAAATCCTAATGGCAGCTTGCAAGGGTTGATGAATCTGTTCGCGCAAACTTCTAGAAGAAGTAGTATTCAAAATTTCTGCGTGACCAGATTCAACTTTCTGGATGCCATTAAGGAAATACATCCCAAAAGGGTCATCTCCTCTATCTATATGCATTTTCAACGTGTCGCAGGTGCTCTACAGCCCGGGGAAGATGCCAAGATGAGCCTTGCATAACTTGGCCAACCCTGGAAAACATCCTTTTTCACACACCAAGACACCTGCCCTGGTCACAATCAAGTAGTACCATATGATGTTCACATGTTTTACATGAGGCCTATCTTATCTCATCTATATCCTTCTTTGTCTTTCAAAGAAAGTATACCACTAATTGATCAGTATATCTATGCTCATTATGATGCCTGATTAGTCATGGTGAACAGTGAAAATTGAATAAGAATACAAAGTAGCATATCACAAAGCTCAGACAAGCCATTTTGATTCAGTTATGAAGTTTGACCCATTCCCAATACATTTCTATTGGGTTGAGTTCTTAATTGAATTTGGGAAGGAAATAACATTTATGGCTCACAATCTCTATTTTAACTGGTAAAAGTGGTTTCTCAGCTTGAAAATCAACTTGTTCTGACAACACCTTGTGCATGCAGCACATTGAGCCTGTTATATAATGTAAATCTTCTTCAGTATCCTTTTTCTCAATCTGACCTGCCATTGCAAGAGCATTCTACTGTAAGTTCCTCTTACTAACTCCTTTTATAATAAGCACAGTCACTGGGAATTGGCTTGCCTCTATTAAGTCATTTTATCTCTTTCATCTAGCCACATTGCTCTGGAATGCATTGCATGCCCTTTCTCTTGCTACAATATTGATAGTCAGAGTGACTTTGGGGTAAGTCTGTGTCAAAGACACTGGTTTGGATCTGTCCATGAGGCTGGAGATTGGGATTTTCATTTGGAATGCAAGTTCCATAGGTTCTCCATCTTGTTTGTCATTAGTGTTACCCAGGTCCAAAAGAGTAGCAATAGATGCTACTCTCACAAACACATGAGGAGCTGGATTAGCTGGCTCCTTGCACTTGTGAGCAGAGGGACTCATTTTTCCACACTTGTAGCAAGTAGTGAATTGACCAGCACTCTTACTTGTCTTGCCTGATGCAATTTCCTTGATTTTATTGTTCAAAGTGATTCATCACCACTTGAACAGCACAGCTGGGCTTAGAAGTTGCTTTTGCTTCTCCAAGCCGGAGGGCCTGCAGATGAAGAGCTGGCTTCAAGGCTGGCCTCTTCAACCCTTATGAGGAATCACATCAGATGCATGCCCTGTCTGCTCAATCAGCACAATCCCAATTTTGGAAGACCAAACCAAGGACTTTGATCTCCCTGATACACCCTTCAAGCTGTGCACTCAATAGTGTGCAGCTGTCTTAGTGAAGTTCTCATAGGCTTTCACCTATAAGACATACTCCTCAACAGTGTTCACTTTTAGAGCTACTTTCCTGAGCATACATATGGGAAAGAATCCCTTCCAGGAAATGCTTGCAAGTTATGAATTTATCAGGAAAGACAGCCATGGCTTGAGCATGGTTGAGCAAGGCCTAATAGAAGCCTTGCACTCCCTCTTCAGCAACATATACTGCATTGCAGAATGCATCATTAGTGTCTTGCATCATCAAGGTTGTACAAATTGATTGTACAATCCAAGGATCACATCCTCAACATTCCAGTGAGATTGTGTCCTCTTGACAGGAATAACATTTCACAAGTACTCCTTAAATGAAGTAGCTGATGAGAGAAAGTTCATCAGGATGAGGACCTTTTTGCTGTCACACACCTCTCCACTATACTTGTAGGGGATGCTAGCCATTAGTAACCCAAGCAACCATCAGCTGCAACCTGACTCTCAGGTCAGTACAAGTAACATGTGAGCTGTCTGCAAAGTGCTGTATGCAAGGAGCAAGTGTCCAACAAGAGAAAAGGCAGAGGGAAAGGCAGAGGGAAAGGGACCACACTGGCCAGGTTTACAGTCCCACTAATGACTAGACCTAGAGACACTGCTATTGCTGTGACTGGAGATCCCATCCATCAGTCCATGTTATATACTATATCTGCTAGTGTTATGACTACTAGCCAATGACTCAGATGCAGCTACTGACTATGAGCTACTCACAAAGTAAATAAGAGGTATGTAAGTGACAACAATTAGCTGATGATGTCAAGACAAAGCAGGTGATCAAGCATGATAAATAGAGTGGGTCAAAAGACCTACTAACCTGTCAGGAGGCTGATGCTTAGACTGAAGGTGAGTAGGACAAACCAAAGGTGAGTAGGATATGGCAGAGTGTTGCAATCCCACCACAGCACCAAAAGAAGACAATGGGCAAAATTGGTATATAAAGACCAACCCAAACCATCAGCACCCTCAGTTGCTTGCACAAAGACTGAGGGTGAGTGTAGTTTACAATTACATGACTCAAACAATACACTTATAATACCATACAGACTTACTTAGATTTGTGCTGTATAGGTATGCATTAAATACAGTCAATTGCACAAAGTCTGTGACATTTGTGCTGTATAGGATTGAGCTTCTAACACAGGGTGGCCCAGTAGACAGCTAGATAGAGTTCTGAAGTCCTGAGGCTAAGCCCAGAAAGGGTTGAACACAGTTCAAAGACTAGTCTTTTTTCAACACTGAGCTATGTTAGACTATTCCTATGCACCACATAATGTGTTGGGCCTTGTGTTGGGCTAGGAACCACTCTTCACATGGTCCAGGGCCCAGGCACCAAACCCCTTTACATAGAAAACAATGAACAAACTCTTGTATATAATGATATATTTGGATTATGTATGGACAGTACCCTCAGTTGATTATACAAGGCTGAGGGGTGAGCACTTACATTTTACCATACATACATTATCACTGACTATACTATTACAGTATAATATTTATATCATGATATGTATAGGTACAGTCCTTCAACCTAGTCAATTATATGAGACTGAAGTATCATACTGATATCATGATTTGTATAGGTCTCTCCACTCTGCTACCTGGATGCTAACAGGTTATCAGTGATCATTGTTCAACAACTCTCTGAAATATCAAACACTCTGAATTCAGATAATCTGATCTTTGTATCCACACACCACATTTCATCACTCATTGTTCTTTTTGTCTCTTGGCAAACTTTCTTGCCAATCATGTCCACCACATCCCTCCTGCTGTTCCTGCCAGTGATTCTTTGAATCCTTCTGTTCCTGAACATGTTGTCTGGCAACAAGTGTGACAAAAACTAGGTCATGAATGACCAACTTGCTATCACTTTCTTGAGATCTGCTCTGGACAAGGTTGAGCATTAGGATCTTGTTACAGACAAGGGTGCCCATGAATGTTTTGATGACCAGAAGACCTGTGTGAAACAAGAGGGGCCAATCAAACAGATAGTCCTCCTACAGGAGGCCCTGTCCACTTACTGCCATCAGTCCAAACCTCAGCTGATCACTGTCAGCCAGATTGCTGACATTGTAAAATAGGCATTTAACATTGGTGAAATCAATGCAGGCCTATTCACCTGTATCACCTTACTGAATAGTCTGAATGATCCATCCTTTGAGGCACTTCAGAATTCCATCTCAACTCTTCTCAGCAAGAGCACAAAGTAGTCACTGTGTATACCAATGGACATCTTCCTGTTGATGGGAAATGTGCAGAATATCATTAATTTGAAGGTCAATACTAGTCATCACAGCCATCAACATGAAAGGAGGAGCCAAGTCTCGCAGCATGGATTTACCTGGGCACAATCATGGGCCAGGTGTAACCTGTTGCAAAAAGTGTAATTTGCATGAACAACTATGTCAAATATAAAGCCACTCTGTATACAGAAAAGTAGCAGAATGGCATGGACATCCATCATTGATGCATAGCCAGCCTGAAAGGCCTCCAAAGCAAAGGCAGACTCTCCCTTAAGCTGCCTTGAAATTCCTCATTGCAGTCACCAGGAATGACAGCAAATTATAGTACATTGACCCATTAGACCTCAGACAGCACCCTGCCCCACTCAAGACAGCAGCATTTGTAAGCTTCAACACTTGACAGCTTTGCTCAATCACTCCACCAAATACTGGGAGCATGTTGGTTTCATATTAATAGATGAAGCCAGAGCAACCATAGACTGGGACAAACACTCAATGCCAATTGAGAACCACATACAGGCCTCAGATGTATCTCCCACCTCAGTCAAAACATGCACCACTCATCTCTCCTAGTACAACCTCATTCCTTGTTCCATTTGGGGGCTGCTGTTCATATTTCTCTCTATTGTGACAACTTCTTTACTCTGTGCTCTACCCAGCTACAAATTGTAAAGGGGCTTGGGGGCTTGCATCATTCATCTCCACACTGCAAGAAGTGCAAATATCACTCTAAAGGATTGTACTCTACATTCCTGAATGCAACTGTTCATTTTATATCTGTCAGCTCTCTTGCCACTAACACAGCTCTATATTGCCTGTTTGGTGTTACCTCTGTCAGGCTCATACATAGATCCACTCAAACAATTGTGGCATGAAGTCCACTCATCCAGGATGAACAACTCTATTTCCTAAACTTCATCACTGCTGTCCCCAAACACTGTGCTCTATGCAACCCAGTATATCACCAATCTGGGAACTTGGCATTGCCATTGATAAGACCATATCCTTGCTAAGCACCAATTTCTGTCTTTTCTTATATTGTGGCAACTACTTCTCCTGGCAGACCAATTCATTCATTAGCAACTTTAGCACTTGCAACCTGTCATCATTACTGAGCAACTCCAGCTAGCACTTAATGCTCCCTTCACATGAATATTTCAGGCAATGTTCTATCCAAGCCTTGCAGGGGGTGATGTTTTTGGATAACTTGGTAAGTGTGCATTTGTGAAAGTTAGAGGAAGCTATATTTGTCCCACAGATTTGGCAGGCATCCAGCTACTATCTGCATTGCTTGAGCCTTGCACATAAGGGTGCAATGCATGTCAAATATGTGCTGAAGTGTACACAGCACCAAATTGCTGCTCTGAACCTTGTGACAGAAGCCATGCTTCTATCTTATGGCCTTTGAGCTTTCCATTGTGTCACTATTCTATAGATACCAAGGTTCCCTTGGATCTCATTTCCTGAATCTGTCTGCCATACTTTGAGGTGAGTGAACTTATCTCTCAGAATATTACTGCCTATAGTCCTGTCAGATCCACCTGTCAGGTTCCGCTGACGACGGTGGCTCAGTACACTGGCGAGTCCTTACTAGGCGGACGCGATGTCCTGCGTTTATAACCAGGCGCCCGGGGTTGGAGCGGAGGTGGGGAAGGCTTGCGAGGGGCCCCTAGGGATAGCGGCCCGAGTAGGTCCGGAGTGATTCAGAGGGGTCTAAGACCGGAGGTACTGGTCGTTGACCCGGGGTGGGTGTCGGAGCTCGTTAGCGGACGCACGAGGGGATTGCGGGGTAGGCGGAGGCTTCTCGGCTGTTGGGGGGGCGGGGTCGGTTGGATAGGGGATTACCGGGGCTTGATGGGTTCCGGGGTGAGCGGGTAGTGAGGCCCGGGGTTGTTGTTAGGAATGTTCAGGTCGTGGCGCGTGCGCGGAGTTCGTACTGATGTAGGGAGCAAGGGAACTTCAGGGGAACAAAGGAAATATGTACAGTCGAGACGAGACGGAGACGAGACGAGACTGAGAAAAGATAGATTCGAAACCTAGGAACAGAAATACAGACGAGACGAGAGACGAAACATAGGAAACCGGTAAAATGTAATATCAAGACTAGGGTTCGAGGAGTCATTCTATGACTTATATACCAACTACTGGGTGCCTCCAAGGGCGGCGGATGTGATGGCGGGGGTCGACGGGGCTGTGCTGAGTCGACGGGTGTCGGGTACAACCCAAGTTCGGGCCGCGGCGGTATTCTGATGGGATCAGTTGGGGGCGCGGCCGCTCCGGGGCGTCGTGGCACTCCGGGATGGGTCGGGTGAACTAGGGTAGGGGGTCGGGGACGTATGACGTGTCCAGGAACGGTGGGGGAAGGTTTCAAGGGGGTGTTGATGGCTATGGATAGGGAGTTGCCGTCGGGGTTTGCCGGAGAAGCGTCGGAGTTGCCCAGTGTGGGCGTTGAAAGTGTGGGCGGGGTTCCGGGGAGTTATCGGGAGGGGTTGGGGGCCATGTCTAGGGATCTAGGGAGCGGGTCGTGACACCACCCACACAATCTCCAACTTCCATGTTGCCTTTTGCTCCTCCTTTCATACCTTAGGCACAGTGCTTTGAGGATGCATGAGTCCCACTTAAGTAGTTTAAGGGAAGTGACAGAGGGCATACCTGGGACTAAGTCAGATTTTGCCATATCTATGATTGTTTTGTAGTTGGCATGAAGGTGATAATGTCTGCCTAGCTGCCATGCAAAGAATACAAACAACTACCAGTTTTGCGAGTAGTGTATAAATGGATTATAAGAAATGAGAGTACAAGCCAAGCAAGTTCCTAGAGAGCCTGGTTTATGAGAGGTGTTCAAAGAGGAAGAGGACTTGAGATATGTACAAAATAGGCTGTACAGCCTTTGTCTTAATATTGGTCAAGCATAATACCAAAATATACACATGTTAATCAAATGTTTACTGGTGGGCTATGCACAGAACTCTAAAGCCTATAGATGCTATAAGAGGATGACAAGGTTGCCAAAAGGTAAGGACCAGACACCCTTCTTTTGAAATAAATGCAATAGACATAGAAATGCAGTCAGATTCAAAGTCAGTCCAGTATTTTGAGGATATGAGCAGGTTTACAGCACCAAGACTACCTCACCAACTGCACACATGGAATTGTGGCACATTCTACTCTACTTAGCATCCACAAACAGATGATACACCATCCAGATTGATGTCAAGATGCCATTTCTTTTTGGAGTTCTTTCCAATGACAAAGTGCAATTCATGAAACAACCAGAGGGCCTCAAAGAAGGGGATGAGCATTGGGTATGGATGCTGGTGTGTGTTGTATGGAATGAAACAAGCTGGATGGATATGAGATAAGAACATGAACATTAATATGGAATCATAGGGGTTCAAGTGTCCTATATGTGAGTCCTGCATCTATCATAGTCACTGAAGGGCACAATCATTGCAGCAATACACATCAATGATTTCTTATCAATTTCCATCAGAAGGAAGTAAAACAACTGCTTTAGAATCAAATGCATCAATTCTGGACTATCTCCAATCTGGGTTACCATGTTTCATTGTTGGCATTGTACCATGCAAATAATTTGGTAAAACTCTTGCAAACTGCACTTGTCAACAAGATCATGAATCAGTTTTGCCAGAAAGATGCAATGCCACTCTCCTTGCCAATGGATCCCAGATCCAAGCTTAGATGGATAGATCACAAGTCTCTTCTACCTTAGGAGTAGTGAGTGCATGCTGAAATGCACTCTTTATTGTCCATTAATTGGCTGTCTTCTCTATGTAGCAATCTTGATGTACCCAAATATCATCACCTTTGAGGCAACAACTTATCCAATACATCAATTGTCATGGGACTTTTTACTAGAACACAGCAATCCACCTAGTTTGCTACTTGAAGGAAACTTTCAACCTTCAACTCCATCTCAGTCAACCACAAGATGACATCAGCTTCACAAGCTTCACTAATTCAGGCTTGGACTGGGCCACATGTCCCAACACAAGGCACAGTGTCAGTGGATATGTTTGGAATCATGTTTGAGTCAAACATGTTGACATTGAATATCATTTATGAGTACAATCAAATGAGCTAATGCTATGACAAATTATATCAAAAGAAAACACAGTCAACATATTCACTAATGTGCTTTGCCTGTTCTTGCCAGGTTTACTTGCAGAGTGATCATCCCCTTACAGGTTGTTTAGTCCCTATGCTGTTACAATCCTACCCTCTACTATGTCTAACAACTTTGACTTTGACTCTACCTCTCCAACTTGCTCCCCTATAGTAGTCCCCTTGGCTTGTCTACCCAGCATCACTTCTGGTACTCCCCCAGTTCCTGGAACTGGGCCTGCTCAGACCCTTCATCTGGATGCCAACTGGCACTCAATTCTACAGCAGATGCAACTGACTCTTTTTGCTGTCAAAAGCAAATTAGCTGCCTTAAAGGAAGAGCACTCTGTCACTGCTGCCCAAACTGCTCCTCAGCATAAGTAATGCTCTAGTGGCTAAGCACTCTGCTCCTCCAGGCCAACCTAAGCCTGCTGAGTTGTCCAAACTTCCTACTGCACCCCCCTCTTGTATTTCCTGATGAGTGGTGCACTCTAATTCTAGCATTCCCCTGGCCATCCCCCTTGCTTGGGATCTTCCTCCTATGGACAGTAAAACCCCTCATTACAAATGCAATCTGGAGCTCCCCAGCTCTTTAGTTGTGCATGTCATTGGGCATCAGAGGCAGGGCCTTAAACAAGCCCATGATCCATCCAGTGCCTGGGTGACGGCTTTCACAGTTGGTCTGGCTGAGGATGATGGACACTAGTGTGTCACTATCTGAGATACCTATGAGCAGATTGGTGAAGCCCTAATAGTCTTTGGAAATCACATTGCCATGCAGCATGTGTATACACTGTGGAAGCAGTGCTCAGGCAAGACTGTGCTAGCCCTTGCTCAGCCAGCCCCTTCTCAGGATCCTACATTGTCCACCCCTCAATACTCTACCCAGCAGCCCCAACCTCTTTTTTCTACTCTATCAACTGCCATTGTTTCCTCTATAACAGTAATGCCCACTGCTGCTACTCCCTCTACTCAGAGCAGGCCCACTCCTTGGGCAGCTGGTTCTCCAATGGCAACTGGAACTCTGATAACCATCATGCCAACTTCACTAGACCCTGGCTTTCCAATAGATACTAGCTCACTAATGACCCTCTCTACATCAGTGCCTGATTTGTTAGCCCTCATTATCTCTTACACCTTTGGGCTTTACTCTCAGGGCACTCTGGCACCACACAGTACTAACACTGCTGAACACTCTCACCCTCAATGTGGGGGCTGAACACTGTTCATCAAGACAATGAACTCTAAGGAGAAGGTGATGTAAGGGGACATCTGCTTTAGGTCTGTTAGTCTGTTCAACTCCATGCTGGGCTTGGTCCAAGGATGATCCATCATTCTAGCTCATCTGACATACTGCCTGTCATGCCCTGCACCCTTCTGTCCCCATTGATTGCCTTCCATGAATCACATGCTCAGACATCACTCAGTATAGATTAATTGTTAGCCACTGCCAGCAGATGAAGTACTTATATTAGTCATCATTTCTAGCAATGTAATACATAGGATGGTCTGCAGGATAGAATATCCTCAGACTAAACAATAGCAGTGTTCACCAAATCTATTCATTGATCCAACTGCAAGATCCCCCAGTGGTATCTCCATGCTCAGCTCACTGTGCTCACCCTCTGCCCAACTCCTGGTTGCTCTGGTGTCCCCTCAACTCTTGCTTGTTGCCTGTGCCTTGCCTGCTCTTGCTGGGTTTACCTGCAGAGTGATCATCCCCTTACAGTCCTTCAACTTAGTTGATTATACAAGACTGAGGTATCATACTCACATTGTTGGTCAACTCAGTCCACTATCTGGATCCTAACAGGCCAGTGCATAAAATATGCATAGGTTCATCAGCCAGTCCTCAAATTTGCTGAACTTGGCTGAATCAGCATAGGGTGGAATTGTCTCTGATAGGTCACTCCTTTGAGGCTTAAGTCCATCTGAAAATACCAACCAGACTGCAAGCAATTGCTCAACCACCACTTTCAGACAATGTCATCAGCAAAATGGTGCTTTCAATATTTGGCCATGTATGGCCTGGGACCTGGTATTTGATAGAGACATCAATTCAAGACAATAGATAGCAATGTAAATAAAAAGTCAAAAATCATGGTTAATAAAATCCAAATCTCAGCCTGGTTGAAAAAAATATATTATAAAACATTCTAAATTTCTCAAATCATGTAATATTGAATCCCAGAATTTTATCAGGCTAGCATAACTGTATCAGACCATATCATATTGTCACCATAATGATCTTTTTTTCACTTTGGTATTGTATATGCCTCTCTGAATCCTTTTATAATACTATCTTAACTCATAATGTCAAGTTACTGCTATCTGCATTTATTCTTGAATTAATCTGCTCATTGAATGAAATCTATTTCGCATGAGAACATGAGTTGATCGGGATTTGAGTTATTCATGCTCAAAGCTATTGAAATATTTTTCTTGGATTGCCTAAATATCCTGAGTAGGTCTAATTTATCATTAGATTCTGAGTAGCAGAATATATGTATGTCAGCTCGCCTGCTCAAAACTACAAGGCTCCAAAGCCAATGATTTTTCACAGTATTCTCCTTGACTCCCATCATTTTCACTGTCATCAGCTCCCAGACCATCTCATAGTCATTCTCTTAATTTGAATGATCTTCTTCAAATAGATCTTTTTGAGTCAGTCCAACTGTGTCAGGCTTGGCTGGATTATCAACCAGCTCCACCTCTAAATCCTGGAAACTTAAATCTGATTTGTCTGCAAAATATACCTTTTCATATCTCTTTGCAAGGCATATATTGTTCTTTGTGTCATTTGATGTCCAATCCCACCACCAATAAAATGTACAAACATATCCCTGTCAGCAAATCTAAAGCCTGATGTCAGTGCATGTTATGAATCATAGACTAATTCATATGATAACAGATAATCCATATCATCCTCCTCTTTCTGTCATGCCATTGATGGACCCATTAAATCATTTGTAACTTTACTTGCAAATTGTGGAATAAGATGGACTCCATGTAAAACATTGGCAGGATCAATGAATTCAAATGCATCATCACCCTCCATGAAATCAATCTGATATATGCATTCGGCAGCCAGACCAGACTTGGCTTCATGGTCAAATCCATAGCAATAACTCCAGAGAAATTCTAGTTGTCAAAATCCTTCTCCACTGCTAGAAATTTGTATCATGGCATGGTAGATTTTCACAACCCAGTAGTACTAGTATGGGTGAAAGCCACAATCATCCTCAGCAGCAAGAATCATAACATCAGATTGTTGACAAGGATTGATAGTGTCTTGATCATATTGATTGTCATATGTGGTGTAGTTGATGCTCAATGTCTTGTGCTCATAGATCACTTGATCTTAGGAGCTAACTGGAAGTTCATCTCAGAAAGCTCTATCATCATGGTACCCCAGTATATCCCACATTGGGTCCCTTCTGCTAAATTTATGTTTCACAATGACAGAGATGATTTGCAATTATTTTCCTTCAGCCAGACTTACTCCAATATTACAGCCTCCCAGCTTCCCTGCAATGCCCATGCCCACATATTCCAAGTAATCCATTATTCCTATGGTACCTCATGACTAACTATATATGCCCAAGTATTCTCACTGACTTTTTGCTGATGACTATACATCGTCTGTTGTGATATTCATATGTTTCTTCCACTCCAAGGTAAAGCATCCACAATCCGCAGTTGACTGTCTTGGAGGCTTGACATCCTTTTCATATGAGCTGATATTCATGGGTTTCTTCCAAGATGGGCAAAGCATCTACAATCTGCAGTTGCCTAGAGACAGCCATTCTGCAAACACAGAGATCCAGGATTTCAGTGTGCTTTCTCTATGTATGAACATACTTCCCGAGAAGGAAACAGATAAGATTCATCAGTAAGGTTAGATATCCAAATAAAAAAGGGCCCATATACACTTTTTGGTTGGAAAAAAAAATCAAACTTAACCATGATGAAAATCTGTTGCGTCCAGTTCAAAGGGATGGTTGAAAAGAGTAAATTTTGAGAGTTGGAGAAAATCGAATATATATTTTGATTGAGCAGATATCCATTTCAAAATTTGATGGTCGGAGTTGATTTGAGCGTTTTTGCACACTGTATGGAGATGGAAAAGGCTTGTCAATTTTTGATTGATCGTGAAGCTGACTTCGACCAATCAAGATTCATAGTCCGCACCAGAACACTTTGACTTTCTGCTTCCACGATCCCTGCCAAACTAGTGGTCGAAGCTGTCCAGTTAGATATATATCATCAAGCTCAAGGCTCCCAAATTCTGATACTCGTGGTTGGGGACCCGATCCTGCTTTCAACGTTGTGAAAGCCACGAACTCGGAGGGGCACTAAAGCCAATCATGCCCACTCCCTCCGGTGAGCCCTGCTACCAATCGTATAAACAACCTCACGGAACTAAATTGGCTTGTGATTAGTCTTGCGAAGCTGTGCTTATCAATCTAGAACCATACTTATCATACAGTACTTACACAGACATGCCTGGGAAACTGCCGAATGTCAGGAGGGAAAGAAGGTGCACCGAGAAACCTCATAGAAGAACCCAGCCTCGTTCTTTGCAAACCATCGAGCTCTCTCTTAGAAAGTACCTCTCGACACCCATCCAACCTGTGGAAGCGCTTTCAGCAGGGAAATAAGACTGAAAAGATTTCCACTTTGTGTGCTCCAAACGCCCTAAGATATCTAGGCTCTAAAAGATACTCTCCGTAGAAGAAAACGCGTATTGTGAATTTTCTGGGGCCTATGCAGGCCTTGTACATCGGTGCGAAAATCACCCTACCCTTCGTTTCGAGATTCCTCTAGGAAGCGAAGCCGTTTCTATCGCTACACCACCATTGGTACAAGCCATGCCAAAAACATATCTGCTGAGGTCAAGGTTGGAGTAGTCTGTTCGTTGTCAGAATCCGTTGACACCACCACATACTCTAACTATGTTGGCAATTTGTTAATCAGTGTACACACAACTCGCCCATCCCGTGGATCACAAAAGATTACTATTAGAACTGACGGATTCAACCCCTTCCATTTCCCCGCCTCCATTTAGGGATGTTTAAGGAATTCCTATCCTACCCGAAGAACGGCACTATTACGCAATCAAACTCATGCCAGTTCCCTCATCGAAGACTGGTCGGGTCTGTGCTAGTAGGTAACCAGAGACGAACATAGGTCTTGTTGCGGCGAGTATAGATCTTACTGCGGCGAGCATAGGTCTCATTGCGGCGAGCATAGGTCTTTGTCTTCATTACGATGAATTCCAAATAAATTCGGACAGAGAGCGTCGTGACAATGCTGTCATCCAAATTCCAAGACCTCGCTGAAGACTTAGGTGACGCTACTGCGGCGTTTTAAGTCAACCCATCGTCACACCTGATAAGTACGAGCGTTTTCACGAAATGCCTAGAGCGAGTCGGAGTTATGTGCTCATTTGACTTACCCTAGTAATGAATACTATGACTAGTCACGCCCCTGGAAACTCCGACAAAGATCCGAGCGGGATAAGATACACCCGTGACTCAATGGATGGAGATAGAAGTATTTGGGTAAGAAGCGGTTGAGAGCAACGAGCATGGCAGGATTCCTTCGTGAGAAATTCCGGTCTAACTGATTTTATTTATGCAGGTCAGATTTGAGGTGCACAGCATCGTACTTTGTACTACTGAACACGCCTTCTAGTCGCGTGTTTCAAATTTACTTCTACCCACTATGGCCCATGCTCGGTACATCACTGGTATCCCCACTCAAAAGGTTCACTCTTCTTTCAATTCCAAAGAGGCCAACGTCGTGCTCTGCTCGGCAGAGGGCACATTTTACCGCATTCCGTCATTTGTACTGCGAAGTACCACAGGATACTTTCGCGCAATTCTGCCCCCTGGGCCACCACCACCATTCGAGCAGCCTCCCAGCGGCCAAGGACAAGTTACAGAACCAATTATGGTGAACGAGAAAGACGTCGTCTTGGAAAGATTACTTCGTCTCATCAGTGGGCTAGAAACACCAATGTGGGAGTCATTTGACGAGTTGGATGCAGTGATGGCGCTCGCGGAGAAGTGGGACGCCAAAGGTTTGATGTGTCTCATACGAGCCGCGGTGACAGCGCCCAGGTTCCTTGCGGAGCCTCTTCGATTATACGCGATGGCGACCCGATTTGGCTGGGAACACGAAGCCAAGCTTGCGTCCACCCATACATTAAAGCTATCCATTTATGACGAAGAGCACGCGGAGCAGCTCCAGCGTCTTTCTGCCAAACATCTGATGGCTATCTTGAGTTTCCATCGTCGTCGAAGGGATTTATTCATGACATTTCTCGACACCGCAGAGGCGTTCAATGCGGGGAACGACCCAGGTCGATACTGTTCTGAGTGTGGAGAGAAGGTGAACAATCACAGTTGGCGAGAGCTCAAAGCAAGGATGTTTCTCGAGATGGATCTGCGACCACTAGGTGACACTCTGCTGAGTTTGGACATGGAAGATTGGCGGGAGTCTATTGCATGCTGGAGTGCAAAGTGCCGTAATGAAAAATGTGGAATGTTGCATTTTGATAGATCGGCCACATTGCGCGCTATCCAGGACTACCTCGACCAGTTACCTTTGACAGTGTAGCTGGCCAAATCTATTCAGAAAAAATCACTTTCGCAGCGTACGAGGCATCTAAGTATGTTTATTTCCTTGTCCTCTATGCAAATAATATGAATAGGTCGATAAAAATAGAATGGTGATGACCATATATGGTTATAGCTACCAATCTCAAGTGATAGCAAATTTTTTCTGATCAAACCAAGATTAAACCATCATAATGTCTGAAAACGAGGCGGATTTTTCTCTTGGTACTATATTTACAGTCAGTCACACAACATATTGAATTACACCATGTCCCAACGGCGACTCAGGAACCACCTCGACCTCCAACACCAGAACCTACTATTGCAGTGTACACTCGAGAACCCGGTCATCGTAAATCAATTGAAGAATGGGAGGAGATACAAATAAGACTTGTTGGAGCTCACCCTTTGTGGGGAAACTACTTGTGCGTAAAGCGTTATCGACATTTTGACCACGATATCAATAGTACTTAAACAGATGGAATGCAGCTCGTGCATTCGCTTCTTACTTGGACGCATACCAGGAGCTCTATAAGGATAAATACATCCTTGAACTTGGCGCGGGTGGGGCTTTGCCGAGTATTCTTGCTGCAAAAACTGGCGCACGGAAGGTTGGCCAGTGACGGATGCCATCTTTTCAACTGCTGATGGTTTACTGCAACCAACAGGTAGTTATCACTGATTACCCCGATGATGGTCTTATGGACAACATTGTCCATAATGTTGAGGTCAATATTCTAGCTTCAGATCGCGAGCGTGTCTCTGTTCAAGTATGTCTCCTTGTATCTCTAATCAAAGAAGAATTGCCCTGAAACACTCTTAGGGTTATATTTGGGGGCGAGCTATTGATTCCCTGCTGGAAGCGATATCAACAGTGAATGAAAGATCAGTATTCGACGTGATCATCCTATCTGATTTGATATTCAACCACTCTCAGGTAGATAGATGCTTGAATCTTCCAAGGTCGAAACTGACACTCCTTTCAGCACGATGCTCTTTTGACAACGTGCGAGCTGGCTCTTTGCCGAAATCCTCCTGATTTGCTCTCTATTCCTCCTACTGCATCTGTGCTTGTCTTTTATTCTCATCATCGTCCGCACCTCGCACATCGTGATATGGAGTTTTTTGAGAAGGCGCGAGGACGGGGATGGGTATGTGAAGAAATATTGACGCGCAAGTTTCCTGTATGTTTATCGCTGGCTCACCTCCCCATCTTCTGACCATTTTTCCCTAAAGCCCATGTTCCCGAATGATTCTGGCGAGGAATCTGTTAGATCCACTGTGCACGGATGGCGATTGACACGATCCTCGACACCGAGCGAACGTGATCATACTCCACAGTCGACATTTGATGCATAATATACATGAAAAATCTATATTCGAGGTCCATTTTTCTCACCTCACTTTCTGTTGAATAATGTATGCAACTCTCGTCATGACTTCTTGACTAATCTTGTTGTTCTGTTTTGGCGAGGTTGTCTGATTCAAAGGACCATGCTACTATGCCAAAAGTTGTGAGCTTCGGTAATCATGAATGAGTGAACGCTAATGAATCCTTCCTCGATTCTTTTGAAATTCTTCGTGGTTCGAAATGAGACTGTAGGACGATCTTCTCAATTGACTTAAGCCGGCTCTGCGCCGCGGACAATCCAACCTTCCATAGAACCATTCTAGGTTGGACAACAACCAAATGACGGCATTTTGTGTCGTTTCCGAGTGTAGAACATGAATCCGAGCTTCATGACCATAAGTATCGATCGGATCCTGTGCATATCTTGCCACGGTTACTGGACAGAATCACGTATTACTCTGCCCGCACATCTCGGTCGAACATCTTAGTGGTATAACTCACGTAGTTTTTGGAGATCCGAGGACTGCTTGAAGATACGCGGAAAGAGAAAGATCCATGTGCAGAAGTACAGAAGAGAACCAATGATATAGGTAAGCCAAGTGATATCTACATAGCTTTAAATATCCGAAATTCGAGAAGATGATCTCGATTTAGTGACATGCCAGAATCGACTAGGCAAAGGCCAGAGAAACGTACTACACAATTCATAGTACATCCTCTGAAGTAACTGCTCTAGGACGTGACAGAAGTAGTTGTGCAGATTAGCAGAGAATTTTGAACAGGTTTCACGTGGCCAAGGCCGGCGCATGCCGCAGAATGGTGAGGATTCCGTGGTTGACCTCGACCAAGTCTTCGTTGACCTCCTTCAAAGTGCGCTTACTAGCCCGAACGTGCAAGGGAAGATGCATGTGAGTTGCCGCTTGCGGAAATGGCATACGCGGCCATAACGGGGTTGGGGCTGGAGGAAGTTGTGGGGGTTGTGGAGATCGTAGCGATGACGGCTGGGAAAGGTAGGGTGGAGAGGCGAGAACGAGTATACCGAGAAGGGTAGTCCTGGTCATCTTCACTATCACGAGTGCGCTTCCGCTTCTTCAGGGGGGTACCGATAATGAGCTTTTTGTTCTTTTCGGGGATATAGGAGTCAGCGTCACAAGATTCGTTGTTGGGAGGCTGTATACTGTCTTCTACGTCAGAAACAGCGGTAGCAGAGGTAGAGACGTCTGTTGGGGAGATCCAGCGTGTATATACGCCTCGTCCCGTGGAAGACGTGGTGATAACGACACGATTGGTGAACTTATTGAGACCACTATCAATGAGATCACCCGTAGGTTGAGTGGGGGTGATGATCGCAGAGGAAGAAGTGTGGCCAGATCGACGAGGGCGCGTGTAGCGAGCAAGTACGGCGTCGGTGTCATCGTCGCGAGTGCGCTTCCTAGGAGCAGGGATAATAATTGTAAGCTTCTCCATGGTCATTTTCTCGGAGGAACCAGTGGAAAGAATGGATGAAGGACTTTCTGTAGAAGAGCGCAGTTTAGAAGCAGAAATTTTGATATTAATGGTAGGTCTTTTCTTAGGCGCAGGGATCTTGATGGTAAGTTTCTTCACCATCGTGCTATTTGAACCGGGAAGAGTCGATGAGGAAGACTGTTGAAAGACGGACACAGACTCCTCTGGATAGATCCGATGAGTGGGGACGCCCTGTCCGAGAGCAGAGACCGTAGCAACAGTGATGATGTCATCTCCAATAGGGCTCTCACTATTGGAAGTAGGCAAGTGTAGCTCGCTGTGGAACAGGAAATCAGTAAGATGCCCATTATGATTCAACGTGAGACGTACTCTTTGAAGGCGGAATAAAATCCATGGTCCCTAACGAAAAGATTAGATGAGAAGCAAGGATTTTAAGGGGGAAAGATGGACTCACTTGGCGTGAAAAGCTTTGGGCAGTCGCTTCACTTTGAGTGAAATGCGTTGCTTGGATAATTTCGCGCCGGCGTGGAGAATAGAAACCATGTAGAAAATAGGCAAAAAGCTTGTACGGAGCTACTGGGAGTCAATTGGAGTCTTCTTTCTACGACGACAAGAGATATATACTTGAACGCCGGTTCGCTTTGTTCACGCATTTACTTGGTCCAAACTAGCAACGACCTAACGCTTTGGCCGCCTTCGACCCTGAGTGAATGCAGAAATACAAAGCGTCTGAGTGACATTGGATAGGATCAAGATTTCCAGGCTGCGTATGCATACGGCTATTTCTCTATGGCAACCCCGTACGAAACGTGTGACGCATGAAGGATGGGATCGGTGATGGCGACGCAGCGATGAAGGTATTCTGAATGGTGTTTGTAGAAATCGATGGTCCAGCCTCATCTTGTGAGGTAGCCAAGCAAACATTGACCAGACCAGTCAGTCCAATATTAGCAAGGTAAATCGCAAAGCCCTAGCGCGTCACGTGAGACCGAAATGCACTTAGGGGCTACTTAGGGCCGATCTTCATTGAAATGAGAATCAGTACATATCGGAGAATTTGCGAACAATGCTGCCTCGTGCGACCGCAACGAATGTGGACAGGGCCTTCGCTGCTTGAAAATAATTCGTGGCTTACTGATACGGCGGTACCGCAACTCGCGTCACCAGCCGAAGCCAATACTCCAAGGATTGCTGCGATAGCCTCAGCGCAGGAAGGAGGGGTTTAGAGAAAGAGGGGAGGGGAAAACAAGCATCACCACACGTTGCCAAGACCCGTCGACGCGGAACCCCGATGCCCAGACCACGCATCGGCCGACTGCGCTCCCGGACAACGACGAAAAACATGCGGAAAGGCCCTGGTCCATGCGAGGGAGGAGAGGTATAAAGAGGAGAGGATTTCGAAGGGAAGGAACCAAGAAAAGCACTAGCTACAGCTCGGAAATCCCCAGGGAGTGGGTTTCTTAGGCTAATAAACTTTTATTTTCTTCAGGCTTACAATTTCTGGCATTTTGTTTGAGCCTTGTGAACAAACTTGACCCGGTTGAGTTTTGTAAACCAAATCAATTAAAATCTACTATTACACAAAAGTTGTGAAGTGAGCTATGTGAAGCAGAGTCCCGACCACCTTTGTGAATAGGAGTTTTAATTAGTTTGATTTAGTCAATCAATACAGTCAAACTTACATTTTGCATCATCTGGAGCCCACTGTGAGGGGCTTTGTTGCACAAAACTCACTTTTTGGATCTCCATGAGGAGTCCAGCTTAGAAACATTAGTTTCACACCACCTGGGTGTTGGCCCAAAACACCTGAAGTTATTAAGGTGACAAACTCTGTTGTATTAAGGAAAAGAGAAACTAGGACCAATAGCAGTGGTTCAAAGTCCTTTTTGCCTGACCCTGAAACCTTACTCAGAAGACGGAAGCTTCAGACTGAGGAAGTATTTTCAAGTTCGCCAAAAGAACTGTGCCCCACTACTCAACCAGTTTCTACTACCTCAATTATGGTGCAAAACATCAGATATAAACTACCACTGCCTGACAGTAGGGATGCACCTAACACACTGAGCTCTGAGGTTTGTTGCTTTCTACAAAGGATGATCTCTTTGTTTGAGCATGCTAGGCATATGTTCATGCTTAAATCAGCCCATGATGCCTTGGGGGATAGGGGGACTTATGCAACCAAAATGTTAATACAAGAATGATTTTGGTGGCCAGGAATTGATGGAGATGTGCAGTGGGATGTTGGAACTTGTCACAACCATCAGATACATCAGAAGACAGTTGTAAACAGAGCTCCCACAGTGACCTATACACCCTCTATCTTCCAAACAACAAACAATCCACATTGACACCATGTACAAATGGCTGCAAGTATATTGTCCATAGTAGGTATGCATTGTCTTCATAGATGGAAGGGAGGCCTCTGCACAAGGGAAACCATAAAACAATTGGTCAATGGTTGTTTGAGGATGTGATTAGTTGCTGGGGCTGCATTGCAGAGATCATCATGGACAATGCTGGGCAATTCCAAAAGGTCACAGCTTGGATAAAGAGTAAATATGGAATTAGAGGCATAGTCACCTCTCCATACAACTCTGAAGCCAATAGCAAGATTGCACATTGGGATGTCAGGCAAGCTTTATACAAAGCTTGTGAGGATTACACTAAATGGCTTTGGTTCTTCTTCCATGTGAAGTGGAGTGATTGCATTACTATCTGGCAGAGATTTGGATGTTCACCATACTTCATGGTCACTGGGCCTCATCCAACTCTACCTTTGGACTTGGTAGAGGCTACCCAGTTAATAGAATTGCAGAAGAGCCATTATCTACAGAAGAGTTGATTGGTCATTGTGCTAGAGCTTTAGCCAAGCACCACAAGCATGTGGAGGAGATGAGAGAGAGAGTTGGGAAGGACAAACTCCAATGGGCTTTGAAGTTTGCAGAAGAGCATAAAACTCTATCAAAGACTTCAATTTCAAGCTCTTGGACTTGGTCTTGGTCAAAACATGATTACAGAAAGTTCACACAGTGCTCAAATGCTTCTATGTTTCCATGATCCTAATACACCAGTCTCATCAATGAGATTGGCAGAGGAAAAAGCCTAGTGAAAGTATATTATAAAACAATATACTTTACAAATAAAAACAGCTGAAAACTGTAAGCTGGTAAAAAATGTTGAAAACTGTAGATGTAAGGCATACCTCAAAGTAAAACCTCTCATGTAAAACTAATAATGAACCCAAAAAGTCAGTCAACAACAGCCAGGAAGCTGGCCATCAAATCTTGATGGCAGAGGCCAAGAATTCATCTCAGCTAACAATTTGAATTCCCCCTCAATCCAGGGCTAGCCCCTCCCTTCTCTGACTAACCAACTTGAACCAAACAGCCCTCAAGTTCACAATGATAAGAATTAGCAGGCAGGAGGAGAAGAGAGAGAAAAAGGGACAGACCAGAGAGCAGCCTAGGCCTTGCCATGATCAAACCTGAATTGCCTATGCCAAAAATAAGTGCATGTCAAGGCCTGACCCTGCAGCCCAGCCCACCAACCAGTTGACCACACTCCCAGATGACAACAAAAACATGTGGAAAAGCCATGGTCTATGCACAGACTGAGGGGTATAAAAGGAGGGGATCTTTGAGCCTATTGGACAAGCAAAGTACTAGATATAGCTCAGAAATCTCCAGGGAGCAGGTTTTTTAGGCTAATAACATATTATTTATTTCAGGCTTAAAATTTGTTATATTTTGCTTGAGCCTTGTGATCAGACTTGACCTGGTTGAGTTTGTAATCTAAATCAATTAAAATCTACTTTTTGTGTCACTTTTAAAGTGAGTTATGTGAAACAAAGTCCCAAACACCTCTGTGAATCAGAGTTTTGAGCTGAATTTGAAAACTACACTCATTTTGCCAATCTTGCATCAGTCCAATGGTAGTAATTGCTAGAACCAGGGGTGGTAATTATATTGTGGCAGAACTGGATGGGTCAGTTTGGCAGACCAGGGTAGCAGCATTTAGGGTAGTACCCTATAAAGCAGAAAAAGTTGGTACTGCCTCAAGGCTTGGAGCATTGAGTAGACATTACACCAGTTAAGTTGAAAGAGCTAAGGGAAGAGATCAAAAAACCATCTGATAAAGCCATACTGGATGTATTATTTGGATTGATGAAGCTCCATGAGCAATCAGATTACAAATTAAATGTTTGAGGCAATAACCTTGAAGATTGGTGAACTTAAGAATAAAGGCTTAGAAAAAGAAGTCAAAACTTAAAGTTCACACAATTTTGGGTAATATAGCATTAATAGGAGGGACACAAAGTAAGAGATATGAAAGGGTATGTATTTAAGCTAGTTAAGGCAGAGGCAGTGCTGATGATTACACCAAAGGAATTGTTGATAGGTCCATGGGAATTTTAGCACTGGTCTCAGAGGAATTGATGAGCTCCATGTCAGAATCATCAACTGAGGACTTAGAAGATGGATCAGGAAAGAGAAGGTGATTGAAAAAGGAAAGGAATGCTTACCTCAGCAGTAACATTAAGTTTGCCAAGCAAAGCACCAGTACAATCAAATTTGGAAGGGCCCAAAGCCTTGTTAAGGTGGTTGAGACAATCTGAGATCAGCTTGAAGGTTTGGAGGGCAATGTCAAGAGAGAAGAGCTGCTGCTGAGCTGCAAGTCCAACAGCTTCTTGATGCTTCTCAAGATCAGCATGAGGAACAAGGTTTGGATCATTGGCTAATAGCACAGCCTCAAGCAAAGCAGTGTCACTGCCAGGCTTCTGGCTAGCTGAATAAAGTGAAGGAGCTGTGTGAAAAAAGAAGTTGTTTAAAAAAGAGAGGAGAGCTTACTGGCACTGGAAGAGGCTTTGATTTTTTTTGGGTTTTGGTTTGCCTTTGGGATCAAGCTGAGAGGAGATCCAACACAACAAAAGAAAGTCTGTGAGAAAGAATATCAAGGCAGTGGGCTAGCAGACTCATGTTAGCTTTGTACTTGATAGTGGAGCCTGAGACAGATCAGCCATGGTGATATCATGATCCTGTATACAAGGTCTCTAGGGATTGGGAAGATGTGTAAGGAAAAGAGAGGAAAAAGTGGTTGGGCATGCACCACCTCAGCTGTAAGGGCAACCTCCAGGAGTGGCAGCTCAGAGTCACACAGCTAGCAGAGGGGATAGCAGAGTGGAATCCAAAGAGAACAAGTCTAAGGATTCCCACTGCTTGGTGTGGCACATTAGCAGGCAGCAGAGGCATGGGAATGGCTATACAGAAGGCTGGAGCTAGCCCTAACCATAGGAAAGTGATTTATGAGGTAATACAGAAAGTCCCATGGGTCTCTGGAGATTCCTAGGGATCTCAAACAAGCCCTGGAAATGTCAAGCAAGCTGTGGATGTGCTGGAGCAAGCTGCAGAGGTTGTAAGTGGAAGTCCCCTGACATCACCCCCTCTCTAGCATGCAGCATCTTGATGTGCAGGGTAGAAAAAGTTCTGGATGGCCTGGTCCACTCATGAGATGTGATAGATTCCTCAGATGGCATGTAGTGTGTCTGGGTGCTTCCAATGGACCTCTTTGATAAGCCCTGGGGCATGCACGTTCTCTCACAGCCCCTAGGAAATGTCCTTGATTCTATGACCTTTCCACTTCACCTTGTATTGTAGTCATTGCCAGAATAAATGGCTATCAAGGATCTCCTCCACCTCATACTTCTCACTCTTATTGACCACCACAGGGGTTGGTGGGGGTGGTGGGCATCACTCTGGAATAGGATCCTTTAGGGCCAGAGTTAGTTTGACTACATTGAACACCAGATGGAGCTGGTGCATCCCTGCAGGGAGCTGGAGTCAATAGGTTAGGGGCCCTACCTGCCATCCTACTGTGAAAGGTCCCAATTGACAGTGCAAAAGCTTTCTTGACAGTTGAGTGGTTATAATATCAGAGGTGTCCAGGTAGACATGATCTCCAGGCTGGTATTTGGGTGCTGGAGTCCTTCCATGGTCATAGTATTGTGGCATGTCATCTTTTGCCTTTGCCATGGCTGCTCAGGCTCCTTTCTGTGATCTCTTCATCCAATCCATGAACTCATTCACTGCCTTATTCTACAAAGGCCAGGCTTGAGGCTCAAAACCCATGTGCAGGTGATGTCTAGTGTTGAGAAAAAAGGGCAAGACTTAAGTGGCCACATGCACATGGTTGTTGTACTGGAATTCAGTGTCAGGAAGGAGTTTCTCCCAGTTGTCCTGGCACTCATTGCAGAAGAGGCAGAGGTACTGCTCCAATTCCTGGTTCAAATGTTTGGTCTGGCCATCAGACTGTGAGTAGTAGGCAGTGGAGGTGTGGAGCTTCATGCCAAGTAGTCAGTAGAGTTCCCTAGTGAAGTCTGCTACAAATTGCAGTTCCCAGTCAGATACATAGGCATTAGAGAGCCCATGGAGCTTCCAGACCTTCCTCCAGTACAGGTTTGCAGTGCTCATGGTGGAGCAGGTGGTGTGAGTCAGAATGAAGTGTGCTTGTTTGCGATACAGGTCCACCACTACTATGATGGTGTTGTAACCATGGGTGTTGGGGAGCTCTACAATAAAATCCACCAAGGCAACACTCCATTGCTCTGTGGGGACAGGTAGGAGATGCAGCTGTACAGAGGGGAGACAGCATTGGGGCTTGGTCTGGAGGCAGAGATTGCATGTACTAGTGTAGGACCCAATATATAAAGACATCTGGGGCCACCAGTAGTTCTGGGATACTAGCTCCAGCATCTTCCATTGCCTGTGGTGTCCAGCAATCCAAGAGTCATGGTGTTGCTCTACAATCCTATGATGGAGCTCCAGAACGTTGGGCATGTAGATGCATTCCTGAAAAGTCAAGATCCCATCACAGAGGGCCCATTCATCTGCACAGACCAACTTGGCACCAGTGGTGCATCCTGATTTCAGTGCCCAGGCTGCCTGAGCAATGAATTCCTCCTGCTGACCACTCTGGTTACTCTGCCAGATGTCCCAGAGTATGTCCACCTCTGCTCCATTGACAGCTAGACCTTTCATGGCTTGGATTGTAAACAGTTCAGGCCAGAGGAGCACAATATTGTTGTTGTCCTCCCCTCCAGTGCTGTGGTCTGCTCTTTGGAACAGGGCATCCAGTTTGCCCATACTCTGGCCTGGCTTGTGGTGCAGCAAGAAGTCAAAGTTAGCTAGATAGAGGGACCATTGGGCTTGTTGGCAGTTGAGTTTCTTGGCTGTCTGGAAGTATTCAAGGTTCTTGTGATCAGTCCAAACTTTGAACTTGTGCTGTGCACCCTCCAGGAAGAGCTGCCACTCTTCAAAGAACTGGATGATGGCCAGCATTTCCTTGTCATGGATCTCATAGTTGTGCTCCACTGCATTCAGGCTCTTGGAGTAAAAGGCCACCAGATGCCACTTCCCATATTCCAGGGACTGTTGTGATAGAACTGCCCCACTGGCAAAGTTGGAGCTGTTGGCTTCTACTTGGAAGGGAGAGTTATCATCTAGGAAGAGGAGGACAGGTTCAGAGGTAACTGTGCACTTGAGAGCATTGAAAGCTGTCAGCTCCAGAGGCCCCTAGCTCCACATGACATCCTTCCTAGTGAGGTCAAATAGTGGCCAGGCATGATGCAAGAAGTCCTGGATAAACCTCCAGTAGAAGTTTGTGAACCCTAGGAAAGCCTGTACCTCCTTCTAGTTCTTGTGCTCCAGCCACTTTGCAACACCCACTACCTTCACTGGGTCCATCTCTGCAGCTCCATGCAAGATGATCAGCCTGAGATACTTGATCTGGGTCTGCTCAAACTTGCACTTCTCCAGTTTGAAGTAGAGCTAGTGTTGGCAGAGGCATTCCAAGACAAGTTGTGTGATCTGGCAGAGCTCCTCCAGCATTTTGGTGTAGATGAGGATGTCATCAAGGTATATGCACACTACACCTTCAGCAATGAGGTCTTGGAAGATGTTGTTCATCATCATCTAGAAGGTGGCCAGGCTATTGGTGAGTCTGAGGAACATGACAAGAGGTTTGAACAATCCTCAGGTAGTCTGGAAGGCAGCCTTCCATTTGTCTCCCTCATGAATGCACACATGATTGTAGCCCCACCAGACATCCAGCTTAGTGAAGTATTGTGCACCCTAAAGGTTATTAATGAGCTCAGAGATGAGGAGGAGGGGGTAGCAGTTCTTCACAGTCATGGTGTTGAGAACCCAGTAGTCCTGGAGCAGTTGGAGCAAGCCATCCTTCTTTTTGATGAAGAAGACCAGAGAAGCCATTGGAGATTTGGAGGGGTGGATCCAACCAAAGTCCAGGTTCTCTTGCAGAAAGGCATCAAGTTTACCCTGCTCCTTGGGTGCTAGCAAGTAGACCTTGCAGCTTGAGGGCTTAATATCTGGCATTAGTTCAATGGCATGGTCCCTCTGCTTGTGCTCCAAGAGTGAGTCAAACAAGGCCTTGGAGAACATGGCCTCAAATGTGTGGAGGTATGGAGGCACAATGTCCTGGAATGCATGGGGCATGGAGTTGGCAGTGAATGCCTGGGCCAGCTACTGAGATGTGGTCTGGCTAGCCCAGATCTCCACAATGGAGGGTAGCAAACATAAGGTGGTAGCATAAATCTAGTCCCCAATCTCTACTGCTTTGTCTAGGAGCTCCAGATTGTATATGCCTCCAAACTCCCCTCCTAGTTCCTCCTTCAGGGCCCTGCTGCTGCTCTGGTCATCCTTGTAGAGGGCCTCTCTATGAGGGAACATCAGAGGCAGGGAGTCCAGAAGGTCTAGATCCATGAAGGGGAGGTGGCTGGTGTGGCATGCCTGGATGGCTGTACATTGTTAAACTTCAGCCCAGTGTTCTTCTCTCACCTCAGTGGCACAGGTGGAGCACCTCCAAGGGCACTGGCTCATTGCTACCTCACCCCTGGCCCAATCTACTTTGGGGTTGTACTTTCTGAGCCATGTGAAACCAAGGATCATATCCTGCTTGCCCAGACTGGTAATGGCAAAGACTGCATGCTTGGCATGACTCTGGTAGTGGAGGACAAGGTCTACCATGGAGCTGATGGTGCTGGCTTTGTTGAGCATTCCATCAATGTTGAACACCAGAATGGGCTGAGGAAGTGGCTGCATAGTTAGGCCATGGCACTTCACAAACTCTGAGTCTAGGAACAGTCCTGTTGCTCTGCTTTCTAGGAGGGCAGTGACTCCACAAGTTTGCTGGGTGTCCATGGTCTCAGGGTGGCTCATTGGATGGTGATGGTATAGTGGCCATGGCAGCACAGGGAGCAGTAGGAGGCTTACAAGAAGAAGTAGGGAGAGGCATGGCAAGGAGAGAAGTATTGGGAGTGAGCATTTTATGCAATAAAGGGATGCTCAATTATGTTTCAGATGCGAAAAAGATACCCATGAAGTTTTTTTTTAAAAGAAAAATACTTAGTGATGCACCAAATACAGATGGAGTGTGGATGGTTGAGGGTGGGCAAAAATAGCACCAGATGTGGTTATGGCTATGGGTTGGAACAAAGGAGATCAATGTGTGAGGTGCAAGGAATCAATATTGAAGTTTTCTTCTATAAAACCAAAATATTTTCATGCACTACATAGAGATCAGAGAGCAAGGAGCATTGTGGAAATGTTGGAGCTGACTGGGGGCAGTCATTACAAGTATGGGGGAGGTGATACAGTGGTACTTACCTGTGACACTAAGTACTTTGAAGCAAAAGGAACTTTTCTCAATATACCTGATATCTACCAAAAACAGTAGGCAGGAAAAAGTACTTAGCTAACTCAAAACCACTAGAAATCTTTGTGACATTAGCAAAATCCTTGCCAATTTTCCAGGAGCCTTTATTGAAAGCTTCCTTGATGCACCCCTTTCACCTTTGACCCCTACCAACTCTATCTTCTTCCCAGAAGCCCAATCTATCCCCTCCTTGCCAATTCACCCCCCTCCTCCACCAATTCTGACAATCACTAATCTGAACAATGATCCTGCCACTTGGCATGCTAGAATGCTGCTGCACAACAGTACTACTGCACCTAAATGGAATGAGAGTTGCCCTAGAGAACTCCCCCAATACTTCAAAGAACTGGAATACCTTTTTGCTGACTGCAGCATTGCTGACAACACTCAGAAGAAGGAGTATGCATCTCAATATGTCTCTTACAACATGGTGGAAACCTGGCTGGGCTTACTGGAATTTGGCAACAACATAGTCATTGGCAACAACACTTCCCAACCTTACACTTACCAAGAATAGAAGGAGGCAGTGCTTAGATTGTACCCTGGTGCTGATGCTAGCACTTGTTATAACCTTGGCAACCTTGAATGACTTGTCAATCAGACTTTCAACAGTGGCTTAGTGACTTTGGGCAGGTTTTCAGACTCCTACAGGGATTTCTAACATATTGCCAGATGGTTGCTTGCTAATGGCAAACTCTATTGTAATGAGGAATGTTACTTATTCCAACAAGGTATCCCTACATTGCTTTGGTCCAAAATCATTTGCTGTCTCAAAATCACTCTTCCAGACCACCATCCTGAGGACCCTTACAACATTGACCAAGTCTTTGAAGGTGCTAAGTGGGTTTTGAAAGGGAATGGACACCTCTATGACCAAGACCAGCAATGGCACCAGTGGTATTTCTTTGTCATCACCAATTGCTAATGCACTGGTTCCCCTGTCGCCTATGCCTAAGTGGGAAACTTTGGAATTAGCAACAACCACAGTGATCATCAGCACCTTGGAATGTCTGGAAGCCCTCTTGACCAATGGTAATACTCAACCTTGCCAACAATTTGCCAATAATACTTGCCACTTTTGTGGTGAAACAGGTCACAGCATGGTCCGAGGTACTTGTATGAAATTGGAGCAAATGATTCAACAGGGTAAGATCCATTGCAATGCTGAAGGCAAGATCATTTTGCCATCGGGCACTATGATCCCCAATTATTTTGGCAAGTGACTATATATGGAACACATTGAGGAATGGCATAGGCTTAACCCAGGACAAATTGTTACCAGCAGACTCTCTTCCAATGCTAATCCAGACCCAGACCAAGCAGCTATGGAACAGTTGCTAATTTATGAGGTAATGCAACAGGATGTTGCTATAGGCTGAGTGCTAAGCAAGGAAGAATGGATTGAGGCTTTGGAACATGAACTCTTTGCACTCAGGCGACCTGGTGAAAAGTTTGATGGTGTACAAGTTCCCCACATAGCATATCAACCAGCAAATAATACCCCCAAGGCAACCCCCTCAACTAGTGACACTTTGGCAACTCCATCCCCTTCTGATTCTACTCCAGCTCCTGCCACTAAGCCTGCAGACAAAGGCAAAGCACATGAATGTACTATCACTAACAAACAACTGCCCATGGCTAAGGAACCCATCACTCAGCCTCCCATCCACCTGTTTTCTGGCATCCCTGGTTGTTATGTCCCTCCCACTAATAGGAATTTCACTGCCCCCAACAGGTCTAATGATGGCACATATTGAACTATGCCACTCATTTATGACATCGAGCAGTCCAAAGTGGTCTTTGAATGGGTTTTAAGCACCAAGGTTACAGTATCAGTTGGTGAACTTTGTTCAGTATCCCAGGACATCAGAAATCAGTTTAGGACAGCAGTTATGCCCAAACCACTTATAGGTGCTAGCACTAACATGGTACAGGACTCCAGTGGCATTTTTGAAGATATTTTGCCAACTTTTGCTATTGAAGAACCCCAGTTTTTGCTTGGATCCAACACTGATACTACTACCGGACTTACCTTAGACAAGGCACCCCTTGCATCTGTTGACCCCATTGAAGCCTACATTAATTTGCTACTCCATGGAGAAGAGCCTGTGGTGCTCACTGTTGCTAAGGATTCCCAATCGCTTCATTCCATCATGATGCTGATTGACAACAAAGAAGAAGTGGAATGCATCCATGACAGCAGTTCCCAGATAATCTTGATGTCAGCAGAAATTACTAGTGATCTTGGGCTATTCTACGACCCCAACATTGTTTTAAATATGCAGAGCACTAACAGCACCATGGATCAATTGCTAGGAATTGCTTATAATGTACCCTGCACTATTGGCAACATCACAGTTTATCTCCAAATTCATGTTTTACAGTCTCCTGCCTACAATATTCTCCTCAGATGCCCCTTTAATGTTTTAACTCAAAGTACTGTCAACACTCTTAGCAATGTCAAAACTACCATTACAATCACAGACCCCAACACTGGCCAACAGCACACTACTCCAACCTTTCCATGCAGTAAATCTAAAAGAAACAACTGCCAAAACATTTGCTTCAAGACTGAAGCACCCCATTGCTTTCATTGCCAAAGGCATTAACAAAGAAGATAGTGACATAGTGATTGTTATCAGCTATGACCATTCAACTGGTCCAGCAACTTGTGTAGCTTCTTGCAATTTGGACAAAGACATTATACTTACTGATTCTAATACACAGACAAACCCTGCACTAGCATATCTTTATGCTACTGCTAGCAACCTTTCTGAATCATCCCTTCCACCTCATGCCTATCTTGTTTCCACTGATACATCTAATCCCTTGATTCTTGGACAGACTTTACCCCTTGATATGAACAATATAGACATTACCCCTACCTATGTTGACATTCCATTCCCTGCTCAATTTGTCACTAACAAACCCCCTAAGCAAAAAGGAGTCCAGGTAAAGAAGAAGTACAAACCTATTGCTATGAAAACCAAACTGGTTACCAGCAATGTTAGCAAGGATTTCCAAATTGAGCACCAGATTATTGGTGATCCACTGGCAATGATCCCTCTGCTCAATCCTAACCTGCTACCTTTTGTCCCAACAAAGTGATTGATTGATTGATTGATTGATCTGTTTTATTTCCTTCAAGAACTATTTTTACATGGAATGCTCCTGAACATTGTGTGCTAGGTCCTGCAGTATGTAATGGGGGCAGTAATTACAGACACTCCAACTAGTTCTCCAGCCCGATCCCTTTTCAGCTGATGCCAGTTACACCTTGTAGCCACTTCACTACAATTTGACTTTGTCGGAGTTCATACTACTTCCCACCTCTAAATCCCACCCCATCTGCCGTTAACGTGCCGTCCCAATTTCTAAACCCAGCTACATTTGGCAGGGCTTACTGTGTGTGCATTGGTTTGTCCCACATGAGGCACTTTGCTCAGCTCCAAGCTTCCAATCCATCACACCAGTAAGGGTGTCACGACTCACCCTTCCCCATGCCCAGATGATACTTTCGGAAGATTGATCCCAAGATTTGGAACCTGCAACGGAATGGCCCAGTGTGCCACCAAGTGACAGACATGCCACACCAATTGGCTAGGCACCTGATCAAACTGGCAGCAATGGCACAACCTCACCAGACCATCCAATGGACCACACAGTGTGTCAGCAGCCTAATTGAACTATTGACTCCTATCCTCTCACCTACCCATGCGTCGACCTGCTTGGTCAGCAAGGGCCTAGACCCTCTCCCAAATCCATCAAGCCAGGGAAACTGTCTGTTTTTCCCATCTGGTCACGAGCGTGGTGGTCACCATGCCATCATTGTATCACATGTTGATTGGTCATTTGGGGGCAGCCTGACCAACAAAGCCTTCCTAATCAATCATGTGTGGGCGGTGGCTTTCTAGCAGCATTGAAGAACCCATGTGGTGTCTAAGGTGTTTTCCACACAGGCACACTCAGCCAGAGTCAAAACCCCAACCTTGCACTTGCAGATCATGTGACCTGCTTTGGGACGCCCAACAAAGTGATTCACTAGTGAACAACAAGCAAAACTCATTGAGGACCATGACACAGGCTTTCTCACTAGTGATGAAATCAAAGTGCTGGTTGACATGGTCACTAAGCAGGAAAAAGCTTTCACCTGGGAGGATTCTGAACAAGCAAGCTTGCACCCCAGCTTCTTCCCACCAGTATACATATGGATGATACCTCACATACCTTGGGTTCAGCACAACTGTCTGATACCCTCAGAACTAGAAAAGGAAGTAAGTGAGATCATTCATGACAAGATTAATGCTGGTGTCTACAAACCTTCAAACTCCACTACTGCTTGTGATGGTTTTGTGTTCTCAAGAAGAATGGTAAGCTCAGGATTGTGCACAGCCTTGAGCCACTAAACCATGTCACCATTTGCCATTCTGGAGTACCACCTTTTCCAGATCATGTTGCCAAATCTTTTGCTGGACACATCTGTGGCACCACCCTCAACCTCTACATTGGCTACAATGAGTGACTTATTAACCCTGCCTCACATGACTTAATGACATTCCCCCTTCACTTAGTAACTTTGCCAATGGGCTGGACCAACTCTGTGCCTATTTCACACAACAATATTACCTTCATTTTGCAGCTGGAGATCCCCCATAACATGCTCAGCTTTATCAATGATGTTGGCACTAAAGGACCCAAGGACTGAAAGATCATTAACAGTAAATCCACTAAGCATCCTGCTAACCCAAACATTTGCCTAGCACTATGGGCCCTTGCAAGTTGCTATCAGAAGTCCAAGCTTTTTGGGCACAGTGGGGGTACTTAGGATTTTTGTCAAGAACTTTGCACACTGTGCCAACAACTTAACAAAACTTACTCATGTTGGTGTCCCCTTTGAGTTTGGCCCCAACCAGATAAATGCCTAACATGACCTTGTGAAAGCCTTACAAGATGCTAAGCCCCTAGTTCCTATTGACTATGAATCACCTGACCCTGTCATCTTAGCAGTTGACACTTTGTATATAGCAATTGGTTATTACCTTTGCCAGTGCACTAGCAACAATTGCAAAGAATGTTGCTACAACCACTTTGGGCTGATTATGCTAAATGACAGAGAAGCCAGATTTAGTCAGCCCAAGTTAGAACTCTACAGCCTTTATCAAGCACTGCAAGCCTTGTGGATGTACCTGATTGGTGTTAGGAACCTCATCATTGAAGTCAACACTCACTACATTAAGGGTATGCTTCAGAACCCTGATATCCAACCCTCCACCAGCATGAATGGATGGATTATGGTGATATTAATGTCCCACTTCAAGCTTGTTCACATCAAAGGAACTTTCCATGGCCCTGATGGTCTTTCAAGATGCCCACCCCAGCCTGGCAATCCCCCAGTTGACAATAGTGACAACTCTATTTATGAGGACTGGATTGATTGGCTGCATGGATTCATTCACCAAGTTCAGCTACCATTGCTGCTCCTTTGCCAAGTCTCCACAGCTTCCCATCATCTACCTCCTCTGGTCAAGTTCCCTCATTTACACCCTTTAGTGACTTTCATTAGTGATAAAGACACTGCCCCACAACTAGTGACCAGCAATGATATTCAGCCTCTCCAAGATGATGGCACCACCATGTATAGTGACATGCCCCACAGTGCTAAAGCCATTGCCAGTGATGCCCACATGCTTCTAGTCAAGAAATGGCTTCACAATCTCAGCAGACCTGAAGGCCTTTGTAACAATGAGTATGCCACATTTGTTCACTATGCCTCTATGTTTCTTCTTATGCGAGGCAAACTTTGGTGAAGAAGTCAGGATGGCACTCACAAGCTGTTCATTCCCACCACCAGTCACCTGCAAGTCTTAGCCATGCATGACAATTTGGGACATAGAGGCCTCTTTGCTACCCACTCAGCACTTCTGGAACAATTTTGGTGGCCTCAAGTTAGCACTGATATTGTATGGTACATCTGAACTTGCCATCTTTGCCAGGTACATCAGATGACCAAAGTTCTCATCCTGCCAACTATTGCTATGCCAGCACTCTTGTTTAGCAAGATATATGTTGACACCATGTTCATGCCACCCTCCAATAAGTTCAAATATATCATTCAAGGACATTGTTTGCTAACTCATTACCCCAAGTTCCATATGCTTACCAGAGAGAACACTGAAGCTATTGCCAAATGGATATATGAGGACATTAACTGTTGCTGGGGAGCACTTACTAAAATTGCAACAATGGACCTCCAATCCTGAAGGCAGTCACCTACCTGGCAAAGAAGTATAACTTGCACCATAGTTGGATGTCTGGTTACAATAAGTGTGCTAACAGAATAGTTGAGCAACCCCACTTTGATGTGCACCAAGCCCTCTTCAAAGTGGTTGATGGTGATCAGTCCAGGTGGAGTACAGCTATTTACTCTGTCTTTTGGTCAGAATGTGTTATGGTTTGCAAGCAAATGGGTTGCTCCCCCTACTATGTGACAACAAGTACTCACCCTCTCCTGCCAGCCAACATAGTGGAAGCAACATATTTGCAACTCCTGCCAAACTTGCTATTGTCAACAACAGACCTCATAGCCCACCAAGCGATTGATCTTCAACATTGCCAAAAGGACCTTGACTGCCTGCACAGTAACTGTCACGACCCATTCCCTGAAGCCCCGTTCACCACCTGACAAACCCCCGCTCCCCCAGAACCCCCCCCCCTGACACTTCATCAAACTTCCCCAGCACTCCGTGCCAACTCTGGCTAACTCCGACACATTCTTGGCTAACTCCAACAGCCCCCTGGCCAACTCTAACGTCTTCCCTACAGCCGCCAGCGCTTCCCCTGGACTTCCTGAGCCCCTGGGACCACTTCTTGCTGTGCCTGACCCCATTACATGTCATCAACTTGACACCCTGGCTTCTCTGACTTACCCTGGAGTATCACGACAACTCCGGAACGGACTACATCACAATTGATCCCATCAACATATCAATGCGGCCTGCCCTCTGGTCGTAACTGACACCTGTCGACTCTGTTGAGCTCCGCCAAGCCCCGCCACCACAGCCAATGTCCCTGGAGCTCTTCAGTAGTCAGTATATAAGACATAGGGTAGTTCCTTGTACTCTAGTCTTGAGATTACCTACTTCCCTACGTACCAGTCTTTCCTGATGTGTTCCTGATTGTTTCTTCTTGTGTTTTGTGTTCCGTGTCTTGTTTTCCTTACTCTCAGTCTCCCGGTCTTATCTTGTCTCTGTTCCGTTATCTTTTTGTTATCATTCCATGTCTCCACCTGAATCTATTCTCATTCTCATCTCGTCTTTGTCTTATTTCATTCAACCCTGTCTTGTCCCATTGATTCTGTCTATTGTGTTCAAGTCCTCTCAACCATAACATCCTCATGAACTCCGCAGTTATGATTACAAACCTCTGACACTTGTTACCAACCCTGGACCCTGCTATACACTCAGCTCCGAACCCCATCAACCCCTGTTGGTCCCCCATCAGAACTCTGGCTCCGCTCCTGTCATCCACATAGCCTCCGCCTCCTCCGCACCTGCAATACTCACACATGGATTTGTGCCTGAACTCCACCAAGCCCATCCCCCTTCCCTGCAACTCATCCTCTACTCCTCCAGACCTCCCCAGACTTCCTCGGATCAATTTCCCCCAGCTATCCTCACAAGTCCCCAGTGCTTGGAACACCTCCGAGTGCCTGGTTGTCAGTGCAGGGAATCACATTTGCCTAGTAAGGACTCGCCCAGTGTAGCTGAGCCTCCGTGGTCAGTGGAACCTGACAGTAACATCCTTAGTGCTCATTGCCTAGCAGCCATTTGCTTCAAAGCAGAACATGCTGCTACAATCCACAACTATAATTTCCAAGCTGGCAACTTCATACTGATGAGGAACACTAGAATCAAGGCAACACATAACAAGAAAATGAAGCCTTATTACCTGGGCCCACTGGTGGTAATTTCTTGTAACCATGGTGGCACTTACATCCTTTGCAAACTAGATGGTTCAGTATTGCATCACCCCATAGCTACTTTTTGTTTGGTCCCTTATTTCACTAGAGAACACATAGCAGTGCCTAGTGATGCTTTCAACATTAACACCTTGCAACTTAGAGAACTTGAACAAACTGACCTTGTAGATGATGATAATACTGGCAACGCTGCTAGTGGAGAAGAAAATTCAAAACATACCTTTTGCTAAGCCCTAGCAACTTTTCTTGACTCTGCCTCATTTCTCACTATACTTGTCCCCTACTATCCAGAAAAACTGTCAAAAATACCTTACAAAAATATTAAGTCCTTTTGTTCTTGCTACTCTTCCTTTATATTACTTTTGTTTAAGAAGCCTATCACAGACACTTTACTTTACTATTCTCTTGTTTTTGATGCTGTGCTTGGCCACTCTGTTGCTAGCACTTGGCACAACTCTAGAGGTTTTTTGCTATGATGACTTACTGAGCATTTTCCTCTCCAAGCATCACTAGCATCAAGCAACAGTTGCTAGTGCCTACTGCCTTTTTGATCTTGTTTTTTTTTTTTTGCTTTCTCTCAAAGTTCCTGAACTATCAGAATTACTATATATTTTAGGGCCCCTTAAGGGGGCCAGTCTGCAATATATCTAGAATGATAAAGCCCCTTAAGGGGGCTAATCTATGTCCATGCTACTAAAAAGTCTGCTATTTATGTACAGGAGGCAACTGTTGCTAGGTGTTGAGGTCAGCATCATTGTCAGGCACTTCCACCAACTCCTCCTCCTCCCAATCCCCCTCTCCAATGTTGTTCTCCTCCTGCCAGGCCAAGAAGGCCTAACAGTTGCACCAATACCCTACTAATGTTGCCAAGGTTTGCTTAGCAACAGCATACCATGCCCTTGCTGCTACCAACTCCTCTCTTGCCACCTCCAACTCCCTCTGAAACCGCCATTCCACTCCTGCTGCTCTCTCATCAAAATCCACTGGGAAGGTCACTGGAGTTAGTGGTGTCGGCCAAGCCAGATCCTCACCCAGCCACTCCAGCTCATTGTTGCCAACCTGGCACAATAGCATGTCACTCCAGGTCCCCTAGCAATGTTGTTAGCAAACAAGATAGCAAACTGAGGGACTTACTCTTTGTTGGACCTTGGTCCCCTCAGCAACCTCATCCTTCTCCTCCTCAATGGTGACTGGAGCAGCCTCAAACTCCTCCTTGCCCTTGACCTTCATATTGCTTGCCTCGAGCTCCACCTCACGAACTGTTGCTAATGGAGTTGTCTCCCTCATCTCCACATCCTTCTTGCCCTCACTAGCAACCATCCTTTGTTGCTTAGCACTAGCATCCGATGTGGGACTTGCTGGTCATTTTTGTGCCAGAGGCACATTGTCATTGCCATCACTGCCATCATTGCCATCATCATCCTTGTCACTCTCCACCAACTCCCTGCTCTTTACTCTAGCGACCCTGCTACCTCCAATGGCCACCTCCTCCTGCAATGTCAGCAGGTTCAAGCTAGAGTGCTTGACCTCAATGGGCTCCCCTCTTCTCACCAGCTCCCTCTGTTGCTCTACAAAAGCCCTCATGTTCCTTACCAATGCCACCTTCGCTACTATCCTCTTAGCAAACTTGCCACCTGTGCTCCTCAACAATTGGCCACTGTGCAAACAGCTCTTCCTGGTGCTGTTGCAATGATAGCAGGGCTGGGCCCCCATTGGGTACCAGCAGCCCTCTGAGTCATTGTCAGCCCAGCAGTTGTCACACTAAGAAAGAATTAGCAACTAATGAAGAAACAACTGCTAAGTGACTTACTGCTCCTTGTATGTGCTTGAACTCCTGTCGCTTCTCTAGTGACACTGTAACTTTCCCCTTGGCCTTCATCAGCACCACTCCAGCCCCCAATCCAGTGTCCACCACCGTCAATGCCTTTCACTAACAGAATAATGTCACTAAGCACTTGTCAGAAAATCTTTCTTCAATTTGTTCCTACAAGAAAAGTTAGCAATCACCACCAAGAGTTAGCAAAAATAAGAGGACTTACTTCAATTCAATATCTTCGTCATCCTCTTCTCAAGCTTTGCCCTTTGCCTTCCCCTCCCCTTTACCCCTTGGAGTTGTCACTAATCTTGGCAATGTCACCAACCCCCTAGCAATGCTGCTAGCCGCAGCCTTGGAAGTCAAGGGGCCCTCCTCCATAATGTCCCCATGATTTGCCCTCTCCTTGCCCTCATGGCCCTTGCTCTGTTCCTCCCCCCTTGCCACCACTAACACACCTACCAGGTGCTGGAAGAAGAACTGGTCATTTGGTGACAAATCTTCAAAAAGCTAACATACCTTAGCAGTGTTGCTAGTACTAGTGACTGCCAGGGCACTTACCATCATTCCCACCATCAGATCATCCATCAAAAACTCTAAGGAGGGATTGACTGGAGCCTAGCAATCTTGTTAGAACTGTCACTAAGAGAAAGAAAAGAAGAGAAGAACTTATGAAGTGTACTTCAAATGGGCAAATCCATTCTTCCCCCTTGTACTGCTCATAGAGCTGGCGACACTCCCTCTTGACATTTGCCAACTCCGGCCACTCAACTCCACTCCCTGCAGTCTTGAACCACTGCAGCCAAGTCTGGAAGATGGCAGTTACTACCAAGCAAGGATCCTTTGCCAAGGACACATGGGCCACAGCAAGCAGATGGTCGACCCGATCGAGAAAAGCATGGGCTATAACAATCTTTTTGAATTGAGAAGTGAGGTTGGACATAGCGATAAGATCAAGATTAAAGTGAAGATAAAATGGGAGGAAAGAGGGATGATGAAGTTCAAGTGAAACCACTAGCTCTTTTTATTTTAATCTCTCTGGGCACATGGACCAAGCAACCAAACATGTGACTTTGGGGTTGACTGAGGGCAGTCAAGATTTCAGTATAGGGAAGGATGATAAGACCCAGTTGTCACTAAGCACCATTTTTGGCATTTTGGACTCAGTGGCAGCTGCCTATTTTAAATTTGGCACAAGTCACAATACTCAGCACATGGGGCCCAGCCCAGGGTCTGGATTGACATAGCCCTCACATGGGATTTTAGTGACCACAAGACTTATTGATCACAGGGAATATCACATAGAGCCTGGACTTTGGGTCTAGGACAAGTAAGGCCAAGACCTTTTCTAGCAATGATTATTAGCAACTCTGGTGACTCTTTGGTGACAAAACAGCTTTTTCTTACCATATATGGACATATTGCCAGACACATATTGATATCAGACTCACTCTTTTTTTTGGGTTTATTCACAATTATATGCTACAGAGACTTTGCTTATAATTTTCACTTAGTTAGAGACTGACACCTCATATGAACCATAAACACATTGACAGATGCTGTCACTAGTGGTGACTATTTGCTTACTTTCCCATACTATACTTTTGAATCATATAAATACAGCCTGTACATAGACACTCAACAATTGAATAAATCCCCCTCAAATCAAACCCATCTACCTCTAAGCCTACCAGCTTGAGAGTTCACTTTGCCTCTACCTTCACTCTATTCCTTCACTTGCCATTGACTTTGACTTATTAACAAGTCTTACCAACTTTGACCTCGACCTAGTGCAGTACCAACTGTGGGTGCCCTTTGTGTTATCTTGACTTAGCAATGTTAGCAACTGCAGCTAGCAACTAGTTTACATTTGTCCCCCAATTCCATCTCCTTATTACTGTGTCCCCCTTTCTATTCTATTCTTTCACTACCCTACCACCATTAAGAGTTCACTTTGTCTTGGCAATGCTTCCTGCCTTCACCCATTCTCCTTTCAGTCACTAGCAACTTAGGCTAGCAATAGTGACTCCTCTCAACTTCATCTTATAACACAGCTCTTGCTCTTGTTCTCTGGGGCTGGTTACTGACTTGCCCTCTACTATTAACTTCCTACTGCCAGCTACTCTATCTAGTGACTAGTGCCAGGGTTCTCTTTTTAGGTTTCCTGCATGGCACTAGGTGGCATAGGAGCACATCAGTGGCAAAGGATAGCAATTCTTCACTGTCATTGCATTCAAGGCACAATAATCCTGAATCAAACAAAGAGATCCATTCTTTTTCTTAATAAAAAAGACTGGGGAGGCCATTGGAGACTTGGAGGGTCATATTTGTCCTGAGCTAAGATTCTCCTGCAGGAAAGCATCCAGTTCATCCTGCTCACAGAATGCAAGTGGGTAGACCTTGCAGCTGGTGGGCTCCACATCTGGTAACAGCTCAATTGCATGATCCCACCGCTTGTGCTCTAGAAGTGAATCAAAGGAGGCCTTGGAGAATACATCCTCAAAGTCATGGAGGTGATTAGAAACCATGCTACAGACAGGCTTGGGCTGTGAGTTGGCTACAAATGCCTCAGCACGATGCTGAGAAGTAATCTGACTGGCTTGAATCTCTGCCACTGTAGGAGGGGGGCAGAGTGTTGTAGCATAGATCTGATCACCCACCTCTATGGTCTCATCTGGAGACTCTGCATCTGGAGTACAGGTCCATTCCCTTTTGCCTTCCTCTTCCTCTGGAGATTCACACCCAACACCTCAGACATCCTCATAGAGGGCCTCTCTATAAGCGAATGCCAGAGGGGGGAAACTCAGGAGGTCAAGATCAGCATAAGGGAGATGCCCAGCATGACAGACCCACACAGCAGCATGCTCACAAACCTTGGCTCTCTGCTCCTTATGGGCTTCTTTTGCACAGGTAATGCAGCAATGTAGGCAGTGACTCATTTTCACCTCACCCTTAGTCCAGTCAATCTCTGAGTTGTGTTCACATAGCCAAGTGAACCCCAAAATCATGTCTTGCTTTCCCAAACTAGTGACAGCAAAAGCAGCTTGCTCTGAGTGGTCTTGGTAGTGGGAGACTAGGTCCACTATAGAGTAAATAGAGCCAGCTTCATTGAGCATGCTATCAACATTGTATACAGGGATAGGATGAGAAAGGGGGTGAGTAGTAAGGCAGTGTTGTTGCACATAGTCAGTGTTGAGGAAGAGGCCTGTTGTGCCACTGTCAAGCAGGGCAACCACACTTCAGATCTGCTGGGTGTCCATCATTTCAATTTCCACCTGTAGCTTCAGGGAGTTGGTAGAAGGGGTGGAAGCAACAACATAATGATGGGGGAGGTGGCATTCACATGCAGAGATCCAGAAGCATGGGCTAGGGGGTGCATTTCCAGCTGAGACTTTAGCTGGAGAGGGAGTTTGTACATCTGAGGAGGGGCTTATCATTTCAGGCATAGTATCAACAATGGCAACAGATATATTTGATTCTATGGATGGGGGGCAAAACAACTAGTACTGGGCAACAGAGGCATACTGGTCATCCATTGCCCTTTTAAAAATCCTCAGACTCTGTAGGAACCTCCTCCAATATATTGGCCACTTCATCAGATTGGACAGCTATAGGTGTGTCCAGAGAGAGGCTCCTGTGGCATCTCAGGCTGTGAGCAGTTGGATGAGCAGCTCTTCTTGTTCTGATGCTGACATTAGACAGAGTTGTAGACCATCTGGATATTCAGCCTGTTCAACTAAGGCACAAAAAGATTCAATGTACTCATCAAGTGACTGCTTTCCTTGACCATACTGAGTTTAGTCTCAAAGGGAAAGAGCTGCAGTTTTGGCAGGGTCAAGGAGGAAGAACTCTGCTTGGAACTCCTTCTTAAACTCCATCCAGCCAGAGAAAGTCTCAACTCCTCCTGGGCATTGAAAGATATGCAATGCATAGGTTGAGGCTCAACCAGCCTTCATGTAGGAGAGAACTCAGGCAATTTTCAAGGCATCTGAGGTAAAGGCTTCACTACTCAGCTGGATATAGGTGATACAGAACTGGAGGAAATGCTCTCCAACCTTACAATCTCCATCATATACATCAGGAAGTGCAGGACAAGGGAGTTTGGAACAGGGAGCTGAAAGGCCTAAGCCAGATGCAGATGCAAACTGTTCTGCACCAGCTGGAGCCAAAAAGCCTGAGCCAGGTGCAGACACCAACTATTCTGCATCTGCTGGGGGCATAGGAGGTGTGGTAGGAGCAAGGGGTAGATGTTCCAGAAGGGCTTGGAGAGAAAGGGACACTGCTTCAGTAGTTTGACAGAGTCCAGTAAGTTCAGCCATATAGAAAATAAGGGAGGCTTGGGTAAGTTGAACCGATGTTTCCAGAGACAAAAAACAACTCTAGGCATTGTCCTGGGCGCTTGAAGCATCAGGAGGAAGTGTTGAAGGGGTTGGCTAGGTCATAGGAGGAGCACAGGGGGCACTAAGACACTGGTGGGAAAGAGACCTTTTGAGGGACCAAGTAGAAGCTCAGGTAATCAAAAGGGGGCTCCCAGACCAAATCTAGAGACTTGTTCTGCTGTAAGGGCAACCTCTAGAGGCTGTGGCTCAGTCACACAACTGGCAGAAGGAGATCCAAAGTCTATTCAGCACAGTACAATGTCTACAAGTAGAACTACACACCTGGCAGAGGGAGATTCAAAGAGAATAAGTCTGAGGATCTCCAATGCCAGGGTTTAGAAAATTTACTCTGGTCACATGCCCTTGCCAAACATGTGCATACCTTGCCATGTGGGTTCTGTGCAGAACACACATGGCAACTGATCATGTGACTGAACACATGACCAAACACATGCATTCACATGACTTTGCCAAACATGTGCATACTTTGCTATGTGAGTTCTGTGCAGAATGCACATGCAACTGATCATGTGACCAAACACATGACCAAGCCAAGCATGTGCATTGGCAGTTCTCTGAAAGCCTCCACCAGCCACTGATGCACCACACCAAGCAGCAGGGATCCTTAGACTTGTTCTTTTTGGATTCTCTTCTGCTAGGTGATTAGTCACCATTTGTATCATTGACTACCTTGCTAATATACTTCAGATTTCCCTCTGCCAGCTGCATGATTGAGTCACCACTCCTGAAGGTTGCCCTAACACCAACACCCCCTTGACTCACCCCAACCTTTGTTCACTCATGGCAGCTGCCCTGGCTAACTCTGACACTTTCCCAGCAAGCCCCAATGGCCCCCTGGCAAACCCTGATGCATTCTTTGTGGGCCCTGTCACTGCCTCCTTCTCCCCCTTCTCCCCCAAGCTCCTCAAACATCCCCCCTAACTCCCAGCACATGTTGCTGACTTGCCCCCTCAACCCACTTGACTACTCCAGAACTTCCCAATGACTATGAGGTGGCCTGCATTCTCATCAAGTTCCCATCATTGTATTACTGCAGCCTGCACTCCCATCAGTTCCCATCAAAATATCACTACAGCCCACCAAATGATCAGAACCAACACCCATCAACTCCACACAGCTCTGACAAGCCCTGCCATCAGACCCACAGTCTCCAGAGAAGTCCCTGTAGTCAGTATATAAGTTGTAGAGTAGTATTTGTTACCCTAGTCTTGATATTGCTTTACTTGGTTACCTGTGGTTTCTTGTTTCTTGTTATGTTTATTTCTGTTATGTCTCCTGGTCTTATCTCCATTTCCATTTTCATTCTTCATTTCCATCTCTAGTCTTGGACCTCATCTCAATCCATTTTGTTCTTGTCTCTATCTTGCCTTGACTCCATCTTGTCTTGTCTATCTCTATTTCCTTTCACATGTGCCTGATTTCTTTTCAACTCTAACTCTGTTCCAACCTCTGTTCATAACTCTATTCACACTTACACAACCCCATACAATCTTATCTAACTCTGGACTTGCTCTATGATCAATCCCAGAACCCATCAACATCAATTGATCTCCCTTGTACCCCCCAGTCTTACTCCTGTTGCTTGCATGACCTCTGATCACCCTGCATAATCAATACTCACCTCCAGACTTGTACCTGAGCCCTCCCCCAGCCTGAACCTCATTCATACCTTGTCTCAGACTTCCCCAGACCACCCCAGACTTGCTTGGACTGGTTGGTCCCCTAGCTCATCCTCACAAGTATCTGAAGTCTGGACCTCCCTGGAACACTAGGTTGTAAGTGCAGGACATTGCATCTGCCTAGTGAGGACTCACCCAGTTAAGCTGAGCCCCCATGGTCAGTGAAACCTGACAGACTGCACTCCTGGACAATAACAAAAAACATGCAGAAAGGCCCTGGTCCATGTAAGGGAGGAGAGGTATAAAGAGGAGAGGATTTCGAAGGGAAGGAACAAGAAAAGTACTAGCTACAGCTTGGAAATTCCCAGGGAGTGGGTTTCTTAGGCTAATAAACTTTTATTTTCTTCAGGCTTACAATTTATTGCATTTTGTTCGAGCCTTGTGAATGAACTTGACCCAGTTGAGTTTTGTAAACCAAATCAATCAAAATCTACTATTACACAAAAGTTGTGAAGTGAGCTACGTGAAGCAGAGTCCCGACCACCTTTGTGAATCGGAGTTTTGATTAGTTTGATTTAGTTAATCAATACAATCAAACTTACATTTCGCATCATTACATGTGTAGATTTCGCGTCTATCCATTTGACAGCGTGAGATCTCAGTGGTTCATATCTACTTCAATTTCCATCATGAAGCTACATGTAGCCCTTATGAACGTTGACATATTGCACGAAATTTTTGCACATCTTGCGCTTCCACCTTCAAGGCACGAGACCCGGCTGCCGCTGCCCGAGAGTGAAAGGGGCAACCGTACGGCGCTTCTCAGTGCAGCATTGAGCTGTAAAACCTTGAGTTCACCAGCATTGGACGCTTTATGGTGGAAGATTGATGACATTTGCCATCTCTTACATTTACTACCTGCATTTCACCTATCTGGACAGGACTATGTTGAGTACACAACTCTTTGTCATTCTCAGTGCTTACCAGACTACTCTAGGTATTAGATGGCCATATAACTGAACAAGATTGGAAGCGATTCGACTCGTACGCGAAACGCGTTCGATTTCTTGTTTTTCATGACTTCGACACGATACATTCGTCAGTCTTTTTACGGCTCGCTCAGCTCAAGAAATTTTCTCCTTTGATACCAAATGTTCAAGGAATCAGTTCCATGCCAGGTGGATCCGGTCTTTTGTCTGTATTATCGACAAACCTTCTAGAGCTTGATATACTACCCGACAACTCTGATGGGATATTTCCAACTATATGGACCTGCCTTGAGGCCCTCCCTGATACCTCTCCGAACCTTCAAACGCTTTTGGTGCAAGCGACACTCTCTCCCGCGTCCCTCAAAGCATTTCCTCGAATGTTAAATATCCAATATCTATCTCTCATTAATGCAAGAATCCATGACCTCTGTTTCTTCTATTCGTTATCTAAATTGGAACACCTCAAATCTCTCGCGATATCGGGTTTTGAGGAGCCGACAGCTACCATAACGGCCTTGGAAGTCACCGATGCATGGACCGCTCAACCATTCCCTGCTCTAAGAAAACTTGAAATTGCTTCTGAAACTCCTTCTGTATTCTCCGTTCTTTTCAAGATATTTCAACACCATCCACTTCAGCTACTCGAACTTCGACAACAGTCTTTACGGATACGCCACACGTTAGTTGCGTCCATTCTTTCGACTGAATGGTCGCAAGTCATTCGTGATATCTCATCAAAATTCTGCTCATTAAAGAACCTAACCATCGTTGGTTCCACCAACGGTATTGGGGTACCATTATTCACCGTCTTTGAACCACTTCTGGGCATGCACGAATTTGAGTCGATTCACCTCGACTTCCCATGCTTGCCATTCTCGAACGCCGATCTTCAACAAGTAGCTTCGGCATGGCCAAAATTGATTGAACTTCGTTTGACTGGGCCACAGGGCCCTCTGAATGCGACTGTTGAGACCCTCAAGGCATTCGCGTTTGGATGTCCTAAATTACAGTACCTATCACTTGAGTTCGACGCAAGCTATTTGCCTAGCATGGGTGACGTATCGATCTTTTCCGGTGAATTGAAGACTATCGATGTGCAGAATTCACCTATCCATAACGCTTTATCTGTCGCCCGCTATCTCGACAGAACATTCCCAAATCTTGAAACTATCCAAGCTAGTGATCATAACAGGATTTGGTCAGAGGTGGGAGTACTACTTGAAATGTTCCAAGCTGTACGAATGGACCAAAAGGCTCGTGACGCTGGTGTCATGGAACGAGCTCGTTTAGCTTGACGTATCGGCATCGGCACCGGAGTGAAGTTTATTGTGAAGTCCTTTCCTTGTCTGAACTCGAGCTGCATATAGAACAGAACTATTCATTGTCTTGTAATCCTTGTTACCTATTGGCAATAGTATATATATGTTATCTAACTTCATCAGATTTTACCTTCGTCATTGGGCTCGGAGTCAGCAATCGTGCTGTGTCTGTTATGATTCGGTTCGGACTAGTCAAATTCCAATACGAACTCCCCTTTTGTTGACCCCTTTTATTTGTTTATTATGCGGACTCCTCTTAGCTTACTGAGTCATTTATGTTTTATTCACTCGCCCCTCATCCCTATTACTTTATCACAAGGATACGACTTATACTAGCATATGATTATTCTTCTACAGTATATAAATTCCTTGTATTTGTAATTTGGACTATAATTCTTCTCCTTTTTTATTCTTTCAATACCCCCATCAAGGGGGCTGTATTCCTCCTATAACCTATAATAAACAGGGTTTGCAGGTTTTCGAACGCACTTCTAAAAAAAAAACAAGGGTTGAAGGCTTTTTAATGCATTCTAGAAGAGAGGACTCTTTTAAGAAGAAGGTTGGAGGCTTTTTAATGCACTTCTTTTCAGTATGTAGTATGTCGTAGTAGTACGTTTTGAGAAATAGAAACATATGTGACAACATTTATAGGGGCAACTATTTTAGTTTCATCTCTACATTTGAGATTATTGGTTTTTGATTTGTTTGATCGATTCCTGACAAAGTTCTCTACTCAGCCAAGGTCCCTAGCTTTTGAGCTAGCATTGTCCTCGCTGTTTACTCTGTCACACTTGACACTCCTCCTCTCATCTTGCTCTTCTTGTCATCTTTGTTTGCCCTCCATGCTAACCACATAAAAGGCACAAGTATATTCATTTCCTTATCTAACCTCTACACAACTAACTGTAATGTAGACGTAGTCATCAGGAACCTTAGTCAGTAGGTACAAAGGGATTGCTCCGAGGCATCCTCCAGAGTTGAATGGTTGGGTCTGTGTCCTTTAGTGGGCCAGCCTTTCCTACACCAGTGCAAAAGGTGGTAGTCAATCCATTGAGCCTGGGTATTTAACAACTACTCTCTGGTTTATTGGCATGAACATGTGTCAACTCATGGCTGAAGAAGACTTCAAGCTGCTTCCTTTGCATGCTGTTTAACACTGCTTGACTGGCTAGTCAAGCTGAGCTCTCACTTGCACATGCATAACAGCAAAAACTGCCATTTTCAATTATGTTGACTCTCATCCCCACTGATGAGAGTAACTCTGTCAACATCCTACAGAATGGTATAACCTCTATCCTTGAAGCCATTCACAACCTCATCCCTGCCTGTGGAACCACTGCCAGCCACCTCAATACTACTTCCCAATCTGTGAATCAACTTGCAACAGCTACTGCTCAGTCAGTGGCTGCATCAGCCAATATCTCTGCTGCAATTACACAAATGCCCCAACCACAAATCCACATCACTGTCAATCCAAAATCTATACCTCTTCTCAATGAGTACAAAGGATCAAGGGACAAAGCAGCATATTTCTTACTGGCCTGTAATCAATACTTTGCCCAAGCAGAAGTTACAAGGGACAAGGTCAAAAGAGCAACAGCATTAGCATTAATGAAAGGAGACAAAACTAGCAAATGGTCAGAAAACCAGCTAGAGTTAATCCAAGAAGGGAAGAAAGATGCACCAATTGGGTACAGTTCCAGCAGAGCTTCAAAGACCAGTTTGGTGACCACACCCCATAGGAAACTGCTACTGCCAAAATTTGAGTTTTGCAGATGGGAAATAAGCCAGTGGATGAGTATAACAATGAATTCAACAACCTCAAGAATGATACTGGTTGGAATGAGGTAGCCCTACTTGATCATTACAAACTTGGTCTTGAGAAAAACCTATTGTTGAAGGTTTATGCATGTGATGCACTTTCTATTTCCCTACAAGAATGGCAGGATAAGTCAGACCTGCTTGATAGGCAGTGGAGGCAGTTGAAAGTTTTGGCTGAGTGGGCAGATGATGAGAGATGAGGATCAAAAGGTGGAGAGAAAAATCTGAATTAATATGGAAATACCAGCAGGGCAAACCATAATGCAAATACTAGCTCTGACATATACAGAGCAGATCTGAATGCAATGGAAATTGATAAATTTCATAAATGGGGTCCTCCAACTTGTTATAATTGTGGGAATGTTGGGCATATTGCATGTAACTGCCAGTCTCCAAAAGTTATTAAAGTCATTGAAATTGAAGATATGACTAATGCAATGAAGAAAATGATTGCAGTGCAACTTTGAGAACAGGGTTTTCAGATGGTCCACCATGTAGCCAAGTGGATGGACCTACCAAGGATTCTGGACTAGATATCAATTCTATTTTACTTAGAAATATTGAATCAGAATTTTTTATTCTACTCATGGAATATGAGGTGTACCTAAAAATGTAATGATGATAGGAGCAATGGGGAGCAGAGAAACCTCTACTATGGTTGCTGTGGAGGTGTGGCAGCTTGACAATTTAGAATTCTTGAGAGTAAATGGGTTACTGGACTTGGGTGCTACAAATATGTTAATTAACCAATAACTTTCCAATCCAAAAATTGCCATGAGCTATACCAGTCTTCAATGTAGATGGATCAAGGAACAGAAATGGCTCTATTGTTGAATATGTTACCCTGTCAATGAGATACAGGAATCATTCTGAGAAGGTACATTTTTATGTAGCAATCATTGGAAAGTTGGATATAATCATAGGGCATAATTGGCTTGAAAAGCATAACCCAAATATTGACTGGAGGACAGGAGATGTGACATTAAACTGTTGTCCAAGTTTGTGGCAGGGGTAGAATTGATAGACTGAAGATGGAGGCAAAAGAGTGATTGTGTAAAAAGAAAGAGCAAACAGTAAACATAGAAAGAACAGTGGGGGAAAAGGAGATATATAAGCCTAAAGAGTGTAAAAAATTCAGATGGATCAAAGAAGGACATCAATACATATGATTTTTCAATCCAGAGGTAGGGGTACTTGATCTGCTATTCTTAGAGAAGAGCTGGGTGCCAGCTGCTGCAGCATTATGTATCAATGCAAAAGCAAACATTTCACAACAAATTGCCCAGCATGAAAATGAACAAAAACAAAAGAAAGCCATTAGCAAGATGATTCCAGAACACTACTATGAGCCCTTTAGATTGGTTTTTGAGGAAGAAGGATTCAATGAATTACCTCCTCAAAGGGCTTGGGACCATGCAATTGATCTAGTACCAAATACCAAGCCAGCAAAGGCCACAAAGGTGTATACCATAAGCCCACTAGAACAACAGGAACTGGATGAGTTTTTAGACAAAAGTTTGAAGAGTGGGTGCATACAAGAATCCAAGTCACCTTGGGGAGCAGAGTTTTTCTTTGTGAAAAAGAAGGATGGAAAATTAAGACCTGTACAGGATTATGAAAAATGCATACCCACTACCATTGATATCTGAAATCATTGGGAAGCTCCAACATCTCATATATTCTCCAATTTACCAATGTTAGAATTAAGGAAGGAGCTGAACATAAAGTGTCAGGGGATGTCCCAGTCCCCCTTTGCTCTGTTCTCCCTCCTTATGGTCTTCATTTATTCTCCTTCCACTTCCCTATCTGCTGGCTCCAGTTTTAACCATCAGGCTGCACCAGTTCTCTGTCCATAATTCCAACAAGTGTTGCTCCTTCCACATGGCCTCTTACCAGACCCCTGGATTGTTTCATGTATTCCAGGCTTACCACTCATTGTAGGCCTCCCATCTTTGGACCACAGGTACTTCTGACCAAGGACTATCTTTTGATTATATTGGTATGTAGTCACATGCAGGGAGTCTGGAGATCAAGGCCATTTACAATGGATTTCCACTTTTGATCAGACTCTGCATTTGGTTGTTGTTGGGTGTCATTTTCAGAAGCTCTAGAGTAAATTTTTTGAACCCTGGCATTGGAGATCCTCAGACTTATTCTCTTTGAATCTCCCTCTGCCAGGTGTGTAGTTCTACTTGTAGACATTGTACTGTGCTGCATAGACTTTGGATCTCCCTCTGCCAGTTGTGTAACTGAGCCACAGCCTCCAGAGGTTGCCCTTACAGCAGAACAAGTCTCTAGATTCAGTCTGGGAGCCCCCTCTTTGGTTACTTGAGCTTCTACTTGGTTCCTCAAAAGGTCTCTCCCCCACTAGTGTCTTAGTGCCCCTGTGCTCTTCCTATGACCCAGCCAACCCCTCCAGCACCTTCCCCTGATGCTTCAAGCCCCCAGGACAATGCCTGGAGTCATTTTCTGTCCCTGTAGACACAGGTTCAACTTACCCAAGCCTCCCTTACTTCCCACATGGCTGAACTCACTGGACTCCATCAAACTACTAAAGTGGTATCTCTTTCTCTCCAAGCCCTTCTGGAACGTCTTCCCCTTGCTCCTACCACACCTCCTATGCCCCCAGCAGATGCAGAATGGTTTGTGTCTGCACCTAGCTCAGGCTTCCTGGCTCCAGCTGCTGCAGAACAGTTTGCATCTGCATCTGGCTTAGGCCCTTCAGCTTCCTATCCTAAACTCCCTCATCCTGCACTTCTTGATGTATATGATGGAGATTGTAAGGGTGGAGAATGCTTCCTCCAGTCCTGTATCACCTATATCCAGCTGAGTGGTGAAGCCTTTACCTCATATGCCTTGAAAATTGCCTGGGTTCTCTCTTACATAAAGGCTCATTGAGCCTCAACCTATGTGCTGCACATCTTTTGATGCCCAGAAGGAGTTGAGAGTTTCTCTGGCTGGATGGAGTTTGAAAAGGAGTTGCAAGTGTCATGACCCATTCCATTCCCCCCTTCCCTTCACCATTATCCAACCTCAGATTCTACACAGTCCCTCTCTAGATCTCAGCCACACCCCCAGATCTTAGCCACAGTCCTGTTTCAGCCACATCCAGGTTTTAGCCACCTCTAGGACCGCTTTTCCTGTTCCAGATCATTTCCACAGGCACAGATCCTTTCCACAGGTTCCAGATCACTTCCACAGGTTCCAGATCACTTCCACAGGTTCAGATCACTTCCACCTGTTCCAGATCACTTCCACCTGTTCCAGATCACTTCCACCTGTCCAAGATCACTTCCAGGATTGCTTCCCTTGTTCCAGATTGCTTTCTCATGACTTAGATCACTTCCTGCTATGACTTAGATCACTTCCATCTTCTCCTTTTGGCAGTGTCCTACAGCTATATAAGGTCCCTTAGTCTGTAGCTACACCCCAGCCTTGACATTACCTGATATCTTGTTTGTGTTCTGTTGTTATCTGATCTTCTCTCCATTCATTACTCGCTCTCATTTCTTAGTTTCTTAGTTTCTTTCCCTATCTACATACTTGCTGTTGGCAATACCTCCCCAAGGTGGTTTTGGCTCCTGTAAGAGTCCCCCTCCAGGACTGTGGTCCTGACAGCAAGCAGAGTTCTTCCCCCTTGACCCTGCCAAAACTGCAGCTCTTTCCCTTCAAGACCAAACTCAGTATGGCCAAGGAAAGTGGTCCCTTGATGAGTACATTGACTCCTTTTGCACTTTAGTTGAACAGGCTGGATATCCAAATAGTCTTCAGCTCTGCCTCACTTTTTGGAAAGGACTTCACCCCTCTCTCATGGACTGTATTGATAACATGGTGGAGGGGTGCCCAGATGATGAACACATAGACACCTGGTACAAGGTGGCATGCAAGCAGTGGCAGCTGATGGAACTCAAACATAAGCTGCAATGCATGCAGCATCCTCCAGTTACCTTTTGCTCTATGATGGCCCCTTGAGTGGGTGCAAACCCTCCCATCCCCTCCCAGGTTTCTCCGTTCCATGCTCTTTCTGTTGCTCCTCCACATCCTCTACCCCAGGGAGTTCCAATGGATGTTGATGCTTCCCGCCAGCACTCCTCCACCCCCTTGCTGTGTTGATGCTGCAGAAAGGCTGGCCACTTTGCCCATTATTGTCCTCAAGGGTTAGAAGTGTGTTACCTGTCTTCATTGGAGCAAGAGGAGCTGCTTGCCCAACTCCTTGCAGCCCACAATGCAGCAGGAGCTCCCTCTCCTGATGCACTCACAACTGTTCCTTCCACTGAGGTTGTTGGCAAGTTGGAGGTCACATCCATAGAGCCTGAGGAAGATTTCTGAAGAGGCAGCAGATGACCTGTATGCCCCTGTTGCCTAGCACTAATCATTTCACTCCCTTGTCTGTAGAATCAGATATATCTGTTGCTGCTATTGATACTATGCCTGAAATGCTAAGCCCCCCCTCAGATGTACAAAACCCACCTCCAGCTAGAGTCTCAGCTGGGGATATGCCTCCTAGCCCACACCCCTAGATCCCTGCCTAGGAACGTTGTCTCCCCCATTGCTACATTGTTGCTTCCACTCCTTCTGCCAACTCCTTGAAGCTACAGGTAGAAATCAAGACAACTGACACCCAACAGGTCTGGAGCATTGTGGCCCTGCTTGACAGTGGAGCAACAGGCCTTTTCCTCAATGCAGACTATGTGCAAC